>KL287269.1:41649-59971 GCA_000699545.1 Podiceps cristatus | reverse complement strand
GCGGTGCCGCCCGCCCTGCGCGGTGCTGCCTCACGGCTCTGCGTCTCCGGGAGGGTTTTCCACGTCGAAAGCGCTTTATGAACATTAACTAATTAATCCTGGCACTTAGTTACGGAGCAGGCACCAAGGAATTTCAGAACTCGCCTTTCTGATGAGCTTTATTTTTGTCGTTTTATGATTTTTAGTAAGCAAACTTTGATTTGCAAAGGTTTCCAGGGGCACGGCTCCCATTTTAGCCGGGGGAAGGTGAGGTCTGGGATGGAAAAAACCCCAAACCAAAAGCCACAACATAACCAAACACAAACCAAACAAAATACTGCAGCGAAACGCACAAACCTCCTGTTACTAGTTTGTGTGTCAAGGCAGAATATTTCCAAATACGATCAGTTTATTTAAAAAAAAATTTTAAAAACATCCTTTAATTGCTTCAATTCTCGAATTGTTTCTCTTGCGCTAAAAGTTCCCAGGGTAGCTTTTTCTTACGGCATTTGAGAATCATCCCACTTCATCTCTCACCTGAATCTTGTCATCTGTGCCATCTTGAAGTGATCTGTGAACAATGCTGGTCCCTTGGACAGCCCAAGCTGGTCAATCAGGCAGAACAGACTATGCAAATGGAATGGAAAGGCGAAGCGGTGGAGAACAGTGGCCCCCATTGTCTTGGGCATTTCAAAGCGAAGCCCAGCTGCAGCAGGCGTTGCTGTCTCGGACCCTTGGTTGCTACTCTAATGTCATCATTGCAAAACATCGCATTTTGAAAACTCTACAGTCTGAATGCATGAGCAGCCCTCCGCAAAGATTTCACTTTGCCGTGACATCTTTCGGAGTCACCAACAGAAAAAAAAGGTGGAGGGGGGGAGGAACCCCCCAGCAGCTGGGGACGGGGATCCCAGCCGCGCTGCCCGCCCGCGACCCCCAGTCCCCGCGCTCCTCGTAGCTGCGGTACCCCCGGCGCCCAGCGCCTTTCGCAGCCTTTCGGCGAGCGCCTCGCCTTTCTCGCTGCTTTTAGAGTCGACTCGGGTGATGATTTAAGTTGCATTTAACTTACTTTCTGCCGGGTCTCTTGCAGGCACGCTAATGAGCTAACGCCCAGAAAACGCCGCTGCGAGCAGGCAGTCAAGTGTTTATTCACAACCGCTTCCAAAACTTGGGATGCGCGGGGCTTTAAGAGTCGGGCAGTGTTTTTGAGAGTGATGAAACCGGCAGCTATACCTTTCATACCTGGATATCCATACCTTTTTTTTTTTTTTTTTTTTTTTTTTAAATACACTCATGCCGTTGCCGCTCCTAACTATTGCTGCCAGCCCTGGTCCAGCTCCGCTTCCCAGCACTGGTCCCAAAGTTATGAGACATGAACTCTCAGTGCAGCAAATCTGGGGGCCGTCGGACGATGAATGTGTATTTTCAAGCGACCAACTCGTTGCCCGTGTTTCACTTACCGTTCCTTTCCCTTTTCTTTTGTCTGTAGGTGACATGTGTGATCACCATGTGGTGAGCAGAGGAGACTCCCCTCTCTTCCACCCTCATGCCAGGAGCCTGCGCTCAAGGAGCAAAGGTCTGTGCCACTGGTGTCTTAAAATGTTGGGGGTTACCTTTACCCCCTCCCCATCTCTTATCTCACAGGAACGAGTGAATCCAAACGCTTCCCCAACGACGGCCTTACTTCAGTACGCCTAAGGAGGTGGGTAACGCCACAGCCAGCCTCAGGCGCTGCCTAGCTCCTCGCCAGAGCGGCCCACGCTTTAGTGGTCACCCTTGAGAGTGGACTACGTTTAGCATTCATGCAGGAACGGAGAAGAAAGTTTCATCAGACCAAGGGAGCTAAGCTAAGAAACTCTTAATTACGTTCTTTGCAGGACCAAGAATAATTCAATGGTAATGTATTCTGTAATAACATCACGTAAATTACAAAGGAAGCAAAGGAGGGAATTATTTAAAACTAAATAATTATCCACTACAATTTGATTAGGTTCCTAAATTTAATTTTGCCCCTTTCAGAATGCAGTGCGTTGTGTTGGTGAGAAGGAGAAGATGAGAGAAACAAACAAAAGCAAAGAGAGGCTGAAATGAATGGGGCAAAGTATTCTGTAATAACATCACGTAAATTACAAAGGAAGCAAAGGAGGGAATTATTTAAAACTAAATAATTATCCACTACAATTTGATTAGGTTCCTAAATTTAATTTTGCCCCTTTCAGAATGCAGTGCGTTGTGTTGGTGAGAAGGAGAAGATGAGAGAAACAAACAAAAGCAAAGAGAGGCTGAAATGAATGGGGCAAATAAATTACTGCATAGGTGCCGTTTCATCTTCTGGCTGGAATTGTTTTTCTCCTCGCCAAAGAGAGTTTTTCAAGGATGAGTACTGGGTTAAAAGAAAACCAGTTGCAAACTATATCAGCCTCTTGGTCAAATGAGTAGCAGCAGGAACTCTGACTGCTACCTGCTTCATATAAATGTTTCAGTAGAGATGATACGCACTGTAAGCACCCTTCTCTGCCAGGTATTTGTTAGCGGATGTCCCCAAGACTCTTTTCCCTATCAGTTCATCACCTTAAAATTTTACCTACTAGACAGATGGATCCCCCAAAATCTATGTCCTAGGAGGGCTTGGGCATGTTTCAGGTACCCTCCGGGCCCCTCACTTGCTAACTGGAAAGCAGAAACCCAGAGGAAAATGAATGTTGTGCAGCCAACGCCTACACAGAGGACAACAGCAATGCACATGGCCAGGGGCCAAATGACCCGTTGGCGTAAGTAGGTACACCTCCACCTGAATCTCTGCTAAAGTACTTCCAGAAAGAGGTTGTGAAGGAGGAGGACTCATGGGCCTTCAAAGAGGAGCAGGTCCTCTGTACTTCTGTGGAGGTGTTGCCATGGGGCTACGCAGGGGCTCTGTGGGGAACTGCAGCTCCCACTCGATGGTGGGATGAATCCTCCCCAGGGCCCAGAGCACGGGTGGGGGATGGGGCCCACAATGTCAGCCCATTGCCCTTGATCCAGACACGTCCCTCTCCCCCAGCAGCCCGTGTTGCCAGCCAGACCTCAGCCCTCCTCAGCAGCCCACTGGCCTCAGGCCCCGCAGGTGGGTTAGCCACCCCGCGCTGTCCCTCCACAACACCGAGCACGTTCCCATCACCCCAGGTTAATGGGCTGGGCTCTGCTGGGAAGGCAATGGCTCCAAATCTGCCCCTCGGGAGGGCTCTGGGATAACCAGGGACAACCTCCTTTCCCTGTGGCCCCACATCACCCTGCCAATGCCAGCTAATTGGAAACAAGAGCAGCTCCTCCCTGGAGGAGCTGAACTTCCCTTTTCTCTCACAGCTGGAACTTCTGCCCCTTCCCCCTACCAGCCCCAGCCCTGGTACATTCAGCCACAGTTATCTCTGCTCATGCACTGACTGTATTTTTCATGTTTATTATCATCAAACCCAGTATAGTGCCATCTGGCACACTCACACACGGAGGGAAGAAAACCATATATTCAGCAAATGGAGCATACAGGGTTTAGGTTTTGTTTTGTCTTGATTTTCTTGTTCTTTGAGTTTCCATTAAAATTATGCATAAGGGATAGCTGAGCAATTCACCCTTATGAAAAACGATCAACCCCCCAGTTACGAAAATAAAAATTAAGGAGAGAAGTGACTCCAGGAAGGGTCAAGAACTCGCCTTCTGCAGAAATACGTTTGCATCCTTTCCTCCTTCCGTGTTTCATTTCACCTCCTGCTCAGATAAGCAACATAATTACTTTAAAATGTTTGTGCTAACTCTTTTTTACCCAGGATTTGTTCTGGTCTTTCAAATCACTATTTCACTGTAAGGAAGATATATATTTTAAGCAAATGATACGTAACAAACCACACTCCTCTGAAGCATTAGAGCACTGTGAGCCACCCTTCAGTCCTTGAGAACTTTGCTGTTTTCACTGCTACAATAAAAATGGATGTAAAAATACATTTGCAGAGTGGATGTAAAAACACATGTAGTATTTTCAGTGAAATCTAGCACCTATTGCATTTCTACCTTGTAACAGAGTTGTATAATCAAAGTGTTTTTCTTCCCTGATAATTCATGCACTCTAAGATTATCAGTGGAATGCCTGTGGAATACAATGTATTGTATTGCTTGATTCATTTTCTTTCAACTTTTACTTTAATTTTGTCTAATTACTGTATTGTGATCTAAGTCAGCAATCTTAAATTAACTATCAACTTAACTTTTGAAGAAACCCTACAAATGCATGATAATGACGAAATTTAAATTACTGTCGGTTATTGTGTCATGTCTACACCATGGAAAACCTTCAGGTATTTCAATTGCATTTGCACATATAGCATTGTACTTTTCCTGTTTCATTTTTTTGAGTAGAATGCTCTGCCATATTCAAACTATAAAAATACTATTAAAAAAATCTTCTTTGGGGTAGGGGGTTTCTGTTGTTTGTTTGTTTTTTTATTTTTTTATTTTTTTTTTCCCTTCCCTAAATTGATTGATAGCTTTGATGAAAATGTGAAAGAAAATAGTTCTTGGGACTAAATTGTCAGCTGGTCAGATTTCTTCAGAAAAGCAACTCATTTTACAGATAGACATCACAGTGGTAAAACCGTCCACTTACCCTGCTAAAATAGACAAAGTCATTTCAGTGCAGTTGATACAGTACCTGTATATTGAGCTTGATTCTGGTCTGACATCTGTTTAAAATTCAATATATACTTTGCTCAAGCCCTGATCCAAAGCTAAGTGATGTGACTGTAATGACTTCAAGGGGGTTTTGGATCAAGACCTTTTACACCACTACACCTCATGTCATTAGGATGAGAAAGGCGATGCTTACTATGTCTTTCTTTTCCTGCAAAATCAGATTAATTTGAATTAGAAATACACGAACAGAGATGTTCAGGGCTACATTTTATGGCAATACTTTTCATTTGAAATATTTCTTACAAATACAAGTTTGATAGCAAAATAAAAATTTGCACCTTCCAGTATATTTCTGCTCATCTTTGATTTTTGGGTGAATCGCACTTTACTTTTACATGCATGTGATCATTGCCTTATTTCTGGCAACAGAGCATTGCAATTTTTATGTAAATAACAAGCAAAAAGAGAATCTATTGTAAAATACAATGTATGACAAATTCATTGAAACAAACAAAATAATTTAAATAATGGTTATTCAATAAATGTCAGGAAAGCAATCCCACACCTTTGCTGATCGAGGATGCTGTGTAACTTGGAAGAAAGAGATCAAGGGAGACTTTTTATGCAGTAATATATGGAGCCTGTTCCAGTTGTTAAGCACATAATTAGAAATTCAGCAAGTCTTACCAAAGAGGGTCATAAACAACCACAATTAAAAACTCAAATCTCTCTCTGCTTTGTATAGCAATGTGTACAGGGAAAAAAAAAAAAAAGTGGTTTGTGTTTTTGGGTGGGTTTTTTTTTTTTGGTGATGACTCAGATTAGCTCCAATTAAACTTAGCTTTAACTCTGAGAGTTGCAAAATGAAGCAAGCAGAATGTGGCTGCTTACTGTTAGAGGTTATTTTACTTACAAACTGGTAGAATTGTTTATAAGCATCTCCAAAAAGAGGCATAAAAGAGAAATCAAAGTGGAAGAAACAGTCAGAATGCTACAAGTATAATGCAAAAGCCTTATGTGTCAGTAAGCATTAATAGGTAACAAAGCCAACTTGAATCTATGCATTGCTTTTCTTCCTCCTGTATGCACTGAACAGGTCGTATTATAACAAAATCTTGTCATAAGGGCCTTTGTTTTCAGAGTTTACAGTGTTTCCTTAAATACTATTAATCTGAATATCCAGAATCAATGTAGCCTGGTTAAATGTTCTATAATCAGTAAAATTTTAGCAGTGATCAGACAGCGGCAGAATGATATTTCCATATGTTGAAACTATCTCATGCCACTTCTGTGAACTGAAATGGCAGAACAGACTTGCCTCATTAAACCATGTCTGGGAAGACAATATGCAGGGAAAGAAACCCCATCATAATTAAGCATCCCATCTAGATTATCATATTAGTGTTAGGTCATTATAAATGGTGGGTAAGTGAAGCAATGTTTCTTTTCAGCGGTAAGTGCTTCGAAAATTTTAAGGCATTTAAATGCTTGAAAACATTTTCCAGCTCACCTACTTTCAACATCAAGTCTAGCCCCTGATTTCACTATTTATTCCTCTAACTCTCCTGAAGTGGCCTTCAAAATGCATAAGTGTGGATTTATTGTAAACTTCGCTGTTGCAGCTTCACTGTGGTTGTTCTGATCATTTCAGGACAAATGTGACAGTTTAAACTAATGACTGAACATCTATTGTGTTAGTGCTGTTTCCTGGTTATCTAGTTATTATTTATTTCCTGCTTGTTCTATTGTTTCTTGCCTTGCGAAGACTCCTGTTTGCTCTGATAAAATTCCTTATAACATGGCTGCAACACCAAGGGTTGGGTAAAAGGGGTCCTCTGAACGATAACACAAAGAGCATATAGAGAATCCATCACAGCAGTCAGTAGTATAATGCAATTTATTTTCACTAGACATCCTCTTCACTACTGGATTAGTCACTTCACTAATGAGCAAATGACCCATAACTCACAGGAGTAGGAACTTAATGTGCAGGTCTTACCTCCACCAGTGCAGATGAACTGCAGCGTGCTCACCATTATACAATCACTTAATATTTACGGCTCTTTCCCATCTTTCTTGGGCATTCCAGACGCGGTAGGAGTTTCAGATGGGTGAAAAATGCAGGACCCGATGGCAAAACAGATATCAGGCTTTATATTTTTTATTGTTCCAGAAAATATTAATAAAGGATGCCTCTTGCGTCTAGGTTCCACCGAGAGCCCATGAGCAGACAATGAACTAGTTTTAAAAAGCCATCTTTGTGCGTGCTAATACATTCGATGCTATTTTCTACCACTATACGCTAGGCATCTTTCAAATTTATTGTCCAGATCTCACTTTAGCATGACTTTCAGTTTAAAGAGAATTTATCAGGTCATTCACTGTATGAATGCAGCTTGTCTTCCTGTGCTAGGAAAAGTTGACACTGTGAAATCTGAAAAATTCTGAGTTTGTCAGTAAAAGGAGAGTTTCCAGTTTCAGTGGAATCAAAGAACTCCCGAGATCCTGTTTTTAAATGTATTTTTTCCCCTTTCCTTAATTTCACATATTCATTATATGGATTTACAGAGCCCAGAAATTTGAGGCTATGATCATTAATTATTAATAACTCAGAGTTGAGAATAAAATTCAATCAAAAGTATAAAATATTCAAAATTTTGAAGTTGGTGGATCACACTATGTGACCAGGTAAGCAGAAATAGAAGCAGAAGTACATCCTGTACCTCATTTGGCAAAGAATGATGACAAGATTTCCATATCCAGCATTATTTCTAACATTTTTAAAGTAAATTCTAGGACTTATTTTTACACTTAATCCAGAAATAGTTCCCTAGAGACAAAATAACTTTTAGCTTTGATGATAGGGCTGAAACTCTTCTGCTGAAATCTCCAAGATGTTTATCCTCAAGTTTACACCTGGCAGATCACAGAAAATTTACCTGCCTGACACAATAAACCCCATGGCAATCAGAAGGATTCTAAGCCTTTAGAAATATTCTAAGCTCTTACCCACTTACATGTAACAAATTTGCTTCTGTTTTCTCAAATCCTACATAAGGCCCTGGACCAAATCCCACCGAAGTCAGCTGTACTCTTTTCTATTGAGTATCGTAGATCCGAAATCAGGATGTACCTGCAACTCTCTTTTGTTGTTCCGTATCAGTGGTGGTTTTGTGCACAACCTCGGATAAAGTATTGCCAACGACTCTCAGGATAGAATTAGCTGAGCAGTAAAATAGAATGGTTGGCCCGCTGTTGTTTTATGTATTAGATTTTATTGATATAGCAAATGCTATAGTTGTTAGGTCTATGAACGCTTCTGATCTTCCCTGAATTAATTCCTCTTCCAAATCAAAAGGCTGTGGTTAAACTGGAGTATATGTTAGAAACATGTTTTATTTAAACAATTTTAAAGGATGAGAAATCCACCACAGCCTTCAGTAGACAATTTCAGTTACCATCACCATTAAGCATTTAGGCCATTTTTTCAGTCAGAATTTGTCTGGCTTGAACTTCCAGGCACAGTGTGACATGTATTCCTTTGTCTGCTAGACTGAAGAGTTCTCTACAGCCGTCTTTCTGCCCCTGGATAGATACTTACGTGATCGAGTCACCCTTAGCCTAGGCTTTAATATGATTTATCTAGACTGAGTACCTCCTCTTTCTTTTAGATATACCGTCAGTAATGCTTTCCAGCCTTTTAACCATGCTACTTGCTCTCTTCTGAAATCTTCCCAACATCCTGTAGGCTTATAGCAAGGTGTTCACAAACAACTACACAAAATTAAGACTATTTTAAACCTGGAGCAGTGGCTTGTGTTAAGTTCTTGTTAGAAGTATATTAGTCATAAAGACATTAGAAATAAATAGCAACAGTTATAAAAAAAAGGTGACATATCAGCTGGTACTTCAGGGTTAGAGCTTTAGGGACAGGGGCTTAATGGAGAAATAAAAATTATTTGTGCCTTCAGCACTTACAGATGTCAGCCTCTTCATTTGGGTTTCTAAATATAGGTGTAGAAGCCTGATGAGGCTTCATTTCATAACCTAGAAAACTCCACCTTTTATTTACCTGCAAATGTAGTTTAACATCCTAAAATTTTCCATGTTACTTTGGGTGAGGGCACCATTCTTCATCTTGCTCTTGGAAGGTTGCCTAATGTTTGTGTCCAATGTTAAGGTCACCGCAGAAACATCAGTTGGAGGACTGATGCTGTGCAAAGCAACAATCCTGGTAACGTTTATAAAGCACTTTTCTTGCAGGCAAAAGAAACACGTTAAACTTTATTGCAATTGCATTTTCTTTGGAAAATTACATTGTTATAATTCGTACTTGCTATAAGACTTGTTATAAGTGCAATTGTTTAATGAAAATATTGATATGTCATGTGAAGAGACTTAGAGAAATTATTTTAGCTATTTTAGCCAGTAATTGGGAGTCGGTAGACTGGTCTGTGACACAGATATTTCATGCAATGAGCATTTGGCATTTCTCACCCAATCACACTGGTATTTTATGAAGCTGCTCTAACAAAAAGAGACCCCATCAAATTTGAAGGAGTAAAATATTTTACTTTTCTCTGCTTTGATGTAATATCTCCTACCAGTAAAGCAAGCAAGCAATACCCCTGTAAAATTGTGCATCTGTTCAAACAAACAAACAAACAAACAAACAAACAAACAAACAAACAAACAGTTCAATGGTTATTTAAGGAAAAATGCTCAGTTGCTCTGTTTTTCCATGATGGAGTTGTTCTTCTAGCCTTTTGTGTCAGGCTTTTTACTTCTGCTTCTGTTGGTTTTGTTCATGCTCTCAGTCTGCCACTGTTTCTTACACTGCTCCTATTTTTCTATCTCTTCTATTTCCTTCTGGCTTATCAAGTCCGTGTGGGATGTGTGGAAGCACAGACTCCTCTGACCACCCTGGTTTATGAACGTGGGGGTTTTGTGCTCCAAATAGAGGTAAGTGAGGGACCAGCTGAGATCAGGACCACACTGTTTGTTCAGAGAATTAAAAATGAGGCTACAGGGAGAGAGAAGGCAGGACTGAAAAATAAATCCTGACAAGAGGAGGTTTACGAAAACCCTCTCTGTTGTGCAACTCTACAGTCAGTTTCTGAGAGAGGACTATGTATCTGTGCGGTCCCCCTAAGCCCCGGTCCTGTCAGGGCAATTTCGCCCTTTTTACAACTTCAGTGTCGCACTAAAATTGTGACACGGTTTCATAAGTCAGTTCGGCGCACAGCCATTTCACCTTCCCTCATCCCCCCTCGCGCCTGCGAGATGAGTCTAGGGTGCAGCGACAGCCACGAGTCAATCAAGGATGGTTCTGATTGTAAATGCCTGCAATGGTATAAATGACAGTGCCGAAGGAGATGATATTCAGAGCCACATACATGCCGCAGAGGTCCCACCTCGAGATTAGCCTAAAATACCACCCAGATCTCTAGGTCCCTCCCAATTAGCACAGCCAGGCAATCTTCCTGGCACTACAGAGGCAAAGGCGTATTTTTAGCTCAGTGCTGTGCTCTCTCTCCTGAACTCTTGGAGCCCCGCTGAGCCAATGGAGTCCCAATCAGTGGGCTAGCTCTGATGCTGCCCCTTCACAAAATTGCCTGTAAAGCCAGTTCAGCGAAGGGGTCTGTAATGAGCTCAGCAGCTTGGGGCTCTCAGTAAACTGCAGCGGGGAAGTGAGTTCATGGCTGAAATACCAGCCCTTTTATTCCTCAGTAGCACATCAATTAGTAGTGTAACATGCAGAGGAAAGATACAGTGAGCGTCCGTGTAATATTAGGCCGATCATAGTCTGTATTTGTGCTAGTTCTGGCAAGTTTTCCACATTTTGGCACTCGAGGAGAGCTATTTTCTTAATATTATTTCTCCATTCCCATGCTACAAAGAATCTGCCAGCTAAGTTCAGTTGCTATGTATAGAATCAAAATGTAAAGATTAGTAAATAGAAGTTAAAACAATCCTTCTTACAGATTGAACAATTCATGAAGCGAGAAAAATGTCCTAGGATCCTGCAGGATTCATATATGATTTGTGATATTTTTATTCGTACTATTCTGGTTTATTACTCTCAGAGAGCATTAAGCATTAATGATTTGCATTATACAGGAAACACTTGTGAGTTAATCAGTGCCTCAAGTTCTTCAGTGGTTCCACCCTTTCTTTCTTCCTGTCTTACAAAGAGCTGATTTTATTACTTAATTAGTTCCTCTGGTCAAGGACTATGGACCCAAGTGTTGTCAAAGTTAGCAGAAAGAAACATCTGTCCACTCAGCCGGAGTTCTCTCCCATCAGCGGGAGGGATGGACAAACAGTTGATGGCAAACAGTATGTTCACCAAATGATGGGCAACTATTATTTAACAAACCGATTTGGACAGTTAAAGTTTTTTTTTTCCTTTTTGTTGCTGTTGTTGTTGTCGTTTTGCTTGTTTGTTTTGTTTTTTGATGGGGTTTTGTATTTTGTTTTTATTGATAAGTATTCAAGAAATGCTTGTTGGGAACATTTCAGCCAATTTCTGCCTATTGCACATTGAACCTGTGCCTTCACTATTCATGCTTGCTGCTCTCCCAAAGTAACTAGATCCCCCAAGTGATACAGGGTAGTTTCTTGTCCATTACTGGTGAGTGAAACTAATAAACAGAGGGGTTGAATTATGAATTAATTTCTACTTTCTCACTGACAATTAGAATCCCTCTTTCTTTGTAAGCAAGTACAAGCCTACCCAGCTCAAACTTAATACGTGGTATTGGAAGTTCAAGATTCCCAGGCCCTTGATTCCTTCAGAAAAATAAAATATTTTTTGAAAGTCAGCAGCTGTAATGAATATTTCAACAAACTTTTCTTTTTTTTTTTTTTTTTTTTTTTTTTTTCCTGATGTGCTGTTCCTAGGAGTCTATGATGTGAAGTCACAAGCTCAGGACAAATTTAATATTAATTCTCATTCATTAGTATTGCAAAAAAGTCTTATTCTCAAATATTTCTTTGCTCTGTTCTCAGGTAGAAAAAGAACAAAACAGCTCAGAACTTTCTACTATCCCTATTCTTTAACATACCTGCATAATCACTGCTTTTTCTGTTATCTTAAAATGTATTCTGGGGATCAACTTCAGTTCTCCTGACATCTGCCGCATGATAGAATGCTGTCACCTTTTTCTGCCAAGTACCCTCCACCCCCCCAGCAGTCTCTATTATAGCCCATCAGTCCGTTTTACTGGGCTATATAAGCATCTCTGTCACGTGCTGGCACTCCCTAGAAATTCAGCTTGGTCTCTTCACCTCATTCACCTTTTAATGGCTCCATTTTTCAACAAACACTGCTATGTTTCTCATAGTCCCACTCGTCTATGTTTTCTGAGACTAAAATAGTCCTTTCCAGCATGGTGATACTACGTTCCATACTATGATGTTTTTTTTTAATTTATGATATGCCTATTACTCTGATAGGTATTTTGTTTTTTCTGAATCTTCTGTCTCACAGTTTCTTCACTTATCTGACCCATTCTTCAGTCCACATGTCTCGCCCCATGATGCGTCTGTTGCCTGTGACATCCAAGCTTTTCTCTCTGTGCCTTCAAGGATCTGCATTACTCAGCTCCTGCCTTTTCCCTTACGTCCCTGCTAAGGGGTTGGTCAGAATGATTGTCACACAAGCGGTTTTTCATCAAAATATGCTTTTTTTTTTTTTTTTTTTTTTTTGGAAGATGGCTGAGTTATTGCCAGTGAGAACAAAACTGAATGTTATAATCTTGGAAACTGTCAGAATATAAAACTGTTGCCAATGGCCATGTCAGCTTCCACCCGTTGTCCTTGTTGTCTCCTTCCTTCTACGCTCTGCTTGTCTGAGGGAGGCAACAGTCAAGGAGACAGAGAAGTTTCTTTAAGTAGTCAAGATAATGTATGATCTGTTGAGCTATTACAGGATACTAGTGGTGACAAATTCAACATAACTGAGGGAAAAGTTATGTGTAGAATATGTAGAATACACCTGTAATGTGCTTTTATCCGAGGGAGCAAGAAGAATGTCTGCTCCCTCTGTGGAGATGGGATAGGGAGAGATTTCAGGTCATGGTTCTCAGAATCGGGGCATGCAGGGAAACAACAGGATATGGGCTACTAATAGCAGTATGTCATCATTTATGACCAAGAAAGAAAATCTGCAAGTAATGGTCTTCATTAAAACGTAGACTCGTGGTTATTTTCCTGGTGATAACTCTGCATCAGTAAGACAAATGAGTGCAGGGATGAGGATCCTTTGCAGAGCCCTCAAGAACTGAAGTGTTGGTGCCAACCTGATGCCAAAAAGGGTGCACAGGGTCCAACCTGAGCCTGGCACTCAGCTCCTTGTGACTGTCTCCTTCAGAGGCTGCAATTGGAATTCAAAAGTTGCATTTGTGCACAAGCTGGTGAGTATCCAACAGATTCTGGAAGGCAGATGAAACATGGCTTCATTTTATATTTTTTTCATGATTTTAGAGGGAGCTTTAAATAGCATATGATACAAGAGAAGAAAACCTGATGCTATGCCTGAGATTTCTGTGGTTTAGAGATGAATGAAGTACTTCTTTGGCCCAGCACACAAGGTCTTACTGTGAAACTGCTCTGGGAAAAACTGAGAGGAAAGGGGTCTTGCCATCTGAGATATACTGCATACATGAACCCAAATTATATACAGGAAAAATAAAGAGTATTTTGCTTTCTTTGATTGTTTGTTGATCTTTCTTTGATTGTTCATGAAAAATCAGCAGAAAAGGAGAGTTTAGATTTAAAACTAATCTAAATATTTAAAATCTGAGTTTAGGTAAAAATTCGATTTGTGCTTTCCTCAGTTGTTGCCCCTGGAGTCTTCCCATTATGTTTTCAATTTCTGCTCAGCAGCCTAGTTTCCAGAGTTGCATAACCTTAAAGTTTCAAGGAAATGTATTAGCCAGCAGCCTCACCCTAGTGACTGTATTTTTTCTAGTATGTTGTCTTGTAAATATGACCAGGTCTAATAATCTTCTGCCTTACAGCTTGTGAAACTCTATTAACATCCAAAGGTCTGCATAGGTGGAAAATTTGACTCATAGTTATTTAAAAAATGTTTATATTCTTCCTAGGTCTTTATAGGGTCTTTGGCATTACTGTACATGAGTAAGAGAGCACAATATTAGTAGGAGAAACATATTTAGGAAAACTTCCTGGCAGCATTATAAAACACGTTTAAAATTGTCAACACTTTTGAAATTGATACCACTTACTTTGACCTTGATATACAGTGTACTTATCTTCCCTTCTGTATTTGTATAAACTTGTCAACACCTTATCTGGAAGAGGAAAACCTGCAATGCATCTGTTCTAATTCATGAGTAGGAAACCTCTCTCTTTATAGAGCAATGCAAACGAGGAACTGTATGGTATAATAAAATTCCACCTCATGAAGATTTCCGTGAAAAAAAAAAAAAAAGTAGTAAATCTGTCTTAAACATATCTGGTTAAGAGAAGTAAAAAATACGTGACATCAGATTATTATACATTAAGATAAGCAGGTACTATCTCATTTGGACATAGCTAGTGTTTCTTTATTCATCAGAGGTGATTTGGCAATTTTCAGAACATATAAAGCATCTCAGCACAAGAAAAACATGCACCTGTTGGAGGGGATCCAGAGAAGAGCCGCAAAAATGACCCAAGGGCTGGAGCATCTCTGCTGTGAGGACAGGCTGAGAGAGTTGGGGCTGTTCAGCCTGGAGAAGGCTCCAAGGAGAGCTCATTGTGGCCTTTCATTACTTAAAGGGGGGCTATAAGAAAGATGATGGGGAAAATCTTTTTAGCAGGGCCTGCTGCGATAGGACAAGAATGGTTTTAAACTGAAAGAGGGGAGATATAGACTAGACACAAGGAAGAAATTTTTTTACAGTGAGGGTGGTCAGGCACTGGCACAGGTCGCCCAGAGAAGTGGTAGAAGCCCCATCCCTGGAAACATCCAAGGCCAGGCTGGACGGGGCTCTGAGAAACCTGATCTAGTTGCAGATGGCCCTGCTCGTGGCAGGGGGGTCGGACTAGGTGGCCTTTAGAGGTCCCTTCCAACCTAAACTATTCTATGATTCTATGATATCACTACGGCAAATGTTCTGTAATGTTGTCATAAATACTGTCTGAATATAGCACAAGTACTAGCATGAATTGAATACCTGATGGAGTTCCTGAAGCCATCAGGTCATGACAAGGGGTATCTTTGTTTTAAACTGAGAAACAATCTGAGTTGAAACAACTGATCACAGCCATGCTCTCCAGTGACTGTTGTCTAATGCTTTAGACAGCGTGCTGTGGTGTCCAAGGCTATTTTTGCTCTACTCCGCAGAAACTGCCCAAAACACTGGGTCCCTCACTGTTCAGCCTGCGTTTGTTAAGTGCCCAAAGTTAGCTTTCAAACACCTTTAGAAACCCTGGGTCTGGAAATTTTGGTGACCAATCTCTTGCCCCAGATACTTTATGATCTAAATGCATTGAAAGGGATCTGAATGCCACCTAAGTCCTGGAAGAGGAATTCTCTTTATCTCTCCAAAATAATAAATTAAGAAATATTTTTACCAGGACTGCCTACTGCTCAATGAGAGCCAAATCATGAAGTCCTTCATCTTCTTGTCTACCCTCTTGCTGGGAACCGTGCAGTGGTATTCCTCTTCCAGTGTCAGCAAGATGGATGAAGAATGTGCCCACTGAAGTGACACAAGGACCTAATATTAGGGGGTACCTTGTGGGTGCTATAGGTTCAAACCTTTCCAGGGTCTCTGATCCCTGTGGGAGCCCTGCAGAAAAGGCAGAGAGCACTTTTGCCTGTGCTTTGGGCTGAATGTTGTTTGAATCTGTTGTTTCATTTTTTGTTTGCGTGCTGTGAGCCAAACAAGGCCTCCTCATCATCTTTTGCATACCACTGCACCAAAATCGACTGGGCTCTCTTGAAGTGAGCAGAATGAGGTGGTTCATGTGCAGAACTGGGTCCTGCTGCCTGCAGAAGTCTTGAGGAGCTCAGACAGACCTCTACTTTTGCAGCAGCTCTGGGCAGCTGCCTTTGCAGCATGCAGTCTTTGGAGGTCAGCTCTCTTCCCTCCGCTGAATTCACAAGGATCTCACACAGCACCACACTGGGTGGGTTCGTGTTTCTTGTCTTCAATGCCAGGTGCCTGCAACCACAGCACTCCACAGTAGGAGCTTACCCCTTGCTTGCCCACAGGACAACGTGTGTGTTTTCTTTGGTGATGCTTTTGTTGTCTTTCTTCTTCTTACAGGTGTATTTATTTTCAATTTAAAAAAAAAAAGCATAAAATAAAATGCACAGATATAGAGATTATGTTTTACACTACATCCACATCTTGTGGGGAGTGCACTGGGGAGAGACCTTGGGGCTCTTGTGTGATCTGGGGACTGGCTGGTGTCCTCGCTGTCCTGGGATAACGCTGTCGACAGTACCTTAATCCAGGTGTCTTCCAGGTCCCCCGTGGCTCTGAGACATCACTCTTCACAGATTTTTGTGGACTTTCAGTGTAAAGTGACTGAAATCATGAGGTGCTGGGTCAGAGTCTGCTGAAGAGGGGCTCTCTAGCATGATGCTGACAGTGTGCGCTGTGTGACATGGGAGGGGGCATGATGGCATCTGGATGCCAGGTCGTACAAGGACCTCTGGGAGAGTTTTACAGGATGACACAAGGCAGAATGAGCCACAGTTGGTGCATCCCACGGCCAAGTGGTTTATTTGTTGTGTGTCCTTCAGCAAGCTGTCCTATCAACTGTGCTCAGATTTCCCTCCACAGGAAAAGAAGTGACTTACTGGAAGGGATTTGGGTGTGAACTAGCATGTGTGCAGTAAAGCTGTCAGGGTGACTATGTTCTGGGAATAAAACTAGGCTACTGGTGTGGACACAGACTTTGTTGAAGAGTTAAACCCAGCTCCTAACTCTTAATATCCTTCCCATCTATCTCAACAAGCTGTCACCTGAGTTTGATGATGCTTTTAACCCAGGCTGACTATCCTGCCGCAGTGTTTGGGTAGAAGCACTAGCAATCTCTTGCCCTTCAGCTGATGCTCAGCCTGTTCTTCAGTTAGAGAAGACGACAGGAGTACCATTCCCTGGGCACTGATATTCTTCTAACTCTTCATCACATTTATCCCCTGTGCTGTAGAAATCCAATGTGTTTTCCCAGAATTCAGTGGGAGTCACAGTTAAATTTACCAGAATCGGATGTGGTAATGGATGACAAAGACAACAGAAGGGCTTCTATAAGTACATAGGTGACAAAAGAAAGGCTAAGGAAAATACGGGCCCACTGCTGAAGGAGATGGGTGACCCGGTTATGCAGAACATGAGGTACAGCATGCCTTCTTTGCCTGTGTTTACTAGCAAGACCGGCCTTCAGGAATCCCAGATCCCAAAGACCATGGGGAAAGGTTGGAGCAAGAACCTTTGGTGGAAGAGGATCAGGTCATGGAGTACTTAAACAAACTGGACATACATAAGTCCATGTGTCCCAATGGGATGCCCCTATGAGTGCCAAGGGAGCTGGCAGCTGTCATTGTGAGGCCACTGTCAATGATCTTGGATCAATCGTGGTAGTTGGGAGAAGTGCCAGAAGAGTGGAGAAAAGCAAATATCACTCTGATTTTCAAGAAGGGCAAGAAGGAAGACCTAGGGAACTACAGACTGGTCAGCCTTACCTAGATCCCTTGGAAGGTGATGAAACCATCCTGGAAACCATTTTCAGGCACTTGAAGGACAAGAAAATCCTCAGGAGTAGTCAGCATGGCTTCACCAAAAGGAAGTAATTCTTGACCAACCTGAGAACCTTCTATGGTGAAATGACTGGCCTGGTAGATGAGGGGAGAGCAGTGGATATTGTTTATCTGGACTTCAGTAAGGCTCTTGACACCGTTTTCCATAAAATACACAGAGAGAAGATGCTGAATTATGGACTGGGTGACTACACAGTGAGGTGAATTGAAAACTGACTGAACGACTTGGTCCAGAGGGTGGTGGTCAGTCTCATGAAGTCCAGTTGGAGGCCAGTAACTAGTGGTGTACTCCATTGGTCCAATCCTGTTTAACATCCGCATGAATGATCTGGATGATGGGGTAGAGTGCACCATCAGCAAATTTGCAGATGACTCAAAAATGGGAAGAATGGCTGATATGCCAGAGGGCCGTGCTGCCATCCAGAGGGGCGCTGACACGCTGGGGATTTGGGCTGACAGGAACCTCATGAAGTTCAACAAGGGGAAGTGCAAAGTCCTGCACCTGGGGAGGAACAACCCCAGGCACCAGTGCAAGCCGGGCGCTGCTCAGCCAGAAAGGAGCTCTGCAGAAAAGGACCTAAGGGTCCTGGTGGACATGAAGTTAAACTTGAGCCAGCAATGTGTGTTTGTCACAAAGAAGGTTAATGGTATCTTGGGCTGCATTAGGAAGTATTGCCAGCAGGTCGAGGGAGGTGATCATTCCCCTCTACTCAGCACTGGTGAAGCCACAAGGGGAGTACTGTGCTCAGTCCTGGGCTCCCCAGTACAAGAGAGACACAGACATACTGGAGGAACTCCAATGAATGACTGTGAAGATGATGAAGGGACTGGAGCACCTCCCAGTCCACCTCCTGTTGGAGCCCTGCTCCCACAGCTCCGTGTCTCTCCTGTGCTGAGGCCCCA
>KL287269.1:16646-41539 GCA_000699545.1 Podiceps cristatus | reverse complement strand
TGGCTTTCTGGGCTGCGAGCGCACATTGCTGGCTCATGTCCAGCTTCTCATCACCCAGCACCCCCAAGTCCTTCTCAGCAGGGCTGCTCTCAGTCTTTTCATTGCCCAGCCTGTATTGATACCGGGGGTTGCCAGTTCCTCATCCACCAGACAGTCCACCCATCAAATCCCTGTCTCTCTAACTTAGAGAGAAGGCTGTTGTGGGGAACTGTTTCAAAGGCCTTATAGAAGTCCAGACAGATGACATCAGTAGCTCTTCCCTGTCCACTGATTTACTTGCTTCATCGTAGAAGGCCACTGGGTTGGTCAGGCAGGACTTGCTCTTGGTGAAGCCGTGCTGGCTGTCTCCAGTCATCTCCCTGGCCTCCATGTGCTTTAGCATAGTTTCTAGGAGGATCTGCTCCATGACCTTCCCAGGTGAGGCTGACAGGTTGGTAGTTGCTAGGGTCCTCCTTCTTAACCTTTTTAAGAATTTTATCAACGTATATAACTACCTGAAGGGAGTGTGCAAAAAGGATGCATCCAGGCTCTTTTCAGTGGTGCCCAGTGACAGGACAGGAGGCAATGGGCAGAACCTGAAACACAGGAGGCTCTTTTTAAACATAAGAAAAGACTTTGAGGATGTTGGAGCACTGGCACAGGTTGCCCAGGGAGGTTGTGGAGTCTTCATCCTTGAAGATATGCAAGTTCCTCAGGACCATGCCTGGGCAACTGGCTCTAGGTGTCCCTGCTTGAGCAGGAGGGTTCAACCAGATGGCCTCAGAGGTCCCTTGCAGCATCAACCGTTCTGTGATTCTCTGAAGCTTATGCAGCTATAAGAACCATGCTCCTCCAGGAGCCCTAATGGTATGAAGAGCTCCAAGACAACGAAGATGACCTGCCATAAGAACATCTGTGCAGCGCAGTTACGTACATACTGGGTCAGCTAGCCAGCTCCACTGGCCTGGTGAGAGGAAGCTTTAAGAGAGCCACAGACCATCAAGTGAGGGCAAATCTCACAGCCAAGGCAGGCTGATGTTTGTCACAACAGTGACAAAAAGCAGTGTTTTTGAGTACTATTAGCCCGAGTTAATGTTTACAGTAGCATGCTTTTTCATAAAGAAAGGGGTCAAATTAGGAGCATGGGCTACTGTATTTTCTTCCTTCAGCAGTTGGGGATCACAACACGCTCTTACCATGTAAATGAGGGGTGAAATAACAGATCTTTTTACACTGTTTTTTTGAGCAGACAGGATTACAGCACATATTGTGCTGTGAAACAAAGAATAGCTCCACAGGAGCCATGACTCTTCCTATGAATCATTCTGACCCCCCTCTCCCCTTCCCATATACCCTTTCTTTTTGTGATTTTTCTTAAAGGTAAATATCTTCTAGATAGGAGTGACATACTAACTGAATGGCTGGACTTAAAATGGCTAAAGTTGGCTGTTTACTAGCTACAATTTTATTTAATAAATAGTGACTGATAATGGTTATTTGCCTTCCTACTCGGAGACAGAAAATACACTTTAAACATAAGCATATGCATTGTCAAAATTATAAACATACCCTTCCCCTAAAGTGCCAAATAGAAATGAAAGTCATAATACACCTCCAATATCAGGAGAGAAATTGGGGTGGAGGGCCTGGAGAGATGGGGTATATGTTTTTCTGCGTAATGTTATGTTAACAACAGCTATGAGTGAAGAGAAATTACATATGGAGCCCCATGCTGACATTTACAGGAACTGTTGTGGGGAACCTGAAATACATAACAGAGAAAATAAGAGATTTGAAGTTAAAAGGTTACATCACATTTAGAAATCGAAGGAAACAAGTGTTGCAGTTCATGATAATACAGGTGGAGAAAGGATTACAGGTGCGTCTAAGGACTGCTTGGAGAGTATGAATGGACATTATTTCCCCATAGCTTTCAATGGGCGATTCGTCAAACACCACCCAATGTGTATTTTGAAGTGAGTGCTTCTTTTTGTGCATCCAAGGTCCTCTTTTCATATTCCCAAAGGATGGTTTCACTCCCTGGAGCAAAGAAGGAGCAGTTGGGAGTCTGCCCTGACTTACACTGACTGGAGTAGCCTTTTTGGTCTCAGCCTAACATCCAGTGATTTACAACCTGAAGTAATGACAAAATCTTCTTTTTCCTGACCCTTTATCCTGGGAACAGGGACATGGCAGCCAGATTAGCAGTACAGCACAGAAAGATAATTTTAAGTAAGAAAAATGGCTATCTAGCTGCTGAAGCCTGCTCTGTCTCTCCTGTAATGCTCAGTGGCTGGCCATGATCTGGCCTGAAGTATATTCACTTGCAGTAACACTGACAGACATTATGTGTCACATATCACTTCACAGTAATTTCCTGGATTCAGCAATTATTTCACTAATGTTTTGTTTCAAGTCTTCAAAAGTGTCTAAGTGTCCGAATTTGATTTTTCATGCATATAAGTAGTCTTAAGAAGCTGCGGCACTTTTGTACAAAAGATGATGCTTCAGGAGCTCACTGCAGGATGAATATCTGCTATAAATATTATTTCTGTGTTTGTGCTCATTAAAATGTGAAAAAGGTAAGATTTGAATGCACACATATATTCCAGGTATTTTTCTGGGAAAGTATTTTTTCAAGTGATTCTTACTGACTTACTGAGGTGCTGTTGACTTATGAATCAGCAACAAACAAGTCAAAATTCCTATGAAAAAGAAAAAGAAAGGAAAAAGGGATAGAAGGAAGGAGAGGAGAGGTGAGAAGAAAAGGAAAAGAAAAAGAAGAGAAAGAGATCTAACACACAGAGGAGTTAATATGAGCCTTAAAACAGCCTAAGGAGTGGTCACAGGAAAATTACAAAGTAAGTACAGCTTTATGTAGGAGATACAGTCACAAACAAGACACTCAACTCATGAAAAGACATTTCTAAGCGCTTACCGTCTCCAAAAGAAAACAAGATTTTCCTTTTAGTAAGTACATAACACATCAAGGCTGATCAATTTGTTAATGTGAACATTCGAGAGAAGAGAGATTACAGCAATAAAGGTTCTGACATGTAAATTAAAGTAGTTGGGTTAGACTAAAAGAATATTGTAAAACGCCACATGTGCCCAACTTTGTAGACAAAATCCGTATGATTTTGGGGGAAGGGCTTCATGATCATGTAATTAAGGACTGTGAGGGTGTGGGCACACCTCGGTTAGAATGAGTTTTGTTGCTGTTTTTGTGAACGCGGGTTTAACTGCTGTCGTGGTTTAACCCCAGCGGCAGCTCAGCCCCACACACCTGCTTGCTCACTTCCCCATTGATTGGATGGGGGAGAGACTCAGAAGGGTGAAAGTGAGAAAATTCACGGGTTGAGATAAAGACAGTTTAATAGGTAAAGCAAAAACTGTGTGTGCAACCAAAGCAAACCAAGGAATTCATTCTCTGCTTCCCACAGGCAGGCAGGCGTGCAGCCATCGCCAGCAAAGCAGGGCTCCGTCATGCATAGCAGTCACTTGGGGAGACAAACGCCATCACTTCGAACAACTCCCATTCCTTCTTCTTCTCCCAGCTTTATATGCTGAGCATGACATCTTATGGTATGGAATATCCCTTTCGTCAGTTGGGGTCAGCTGTCCTGCCTGTGCCCCCTCCCAACTCCTTGTGCCCCCCCAGCCTCCTCGCTGGTGGGGTGGGGTGAGGAGCAGGAAAGGCCTTGATGCTGTGCAAGCGCTGCTCAGCAATAACAAAAACCTCCCTGTGTTATCTACACTGTTTCCAACACAAATACAAAACACCGCTCCATAGTAGCTACTGTGAAGATAATTAAGTCTATCCCAGCCAAAACCAGCATAACTGCACATGCAGCCCCAGGAACCCCGTGTTCCTGGGTGGACTGGGGACAGAATCTTTGCTGTTATGTAACTTTTAGCTGTTTCACTAAGAAAATCCAGTGAGGGCTTTTGGACTGGAAAATTGTGTGATTTAGCCCAAATGTGAGGAATGTTTGGGTCCCTGGTTAGTTATGATCCACTTTGTTACAGTAGCAGAAATAGCGCTAGACAAAAAGAGACAGTTCTTCTCCTAAATAGTATGCACTCTTACTATTATTTTATTGGTATTCTTTCTCCTTAGAATTAGCCACTGCTTATAAAGTATCCACAAGAAATTCAAACAGTGGGATGGAGACAGAGATTGACTAAGTGAAACCTGCCCTAAGTGTGCACCCAAGAGATCAACAGAAATCAATTTGTCTTGCAGAGGTAGGTGGCTATACATAAAAGCTGAGAAAAATCATACTGGAAGCCACGGGAACACTTTCAAGTGGAAAAATTGGGGGTTGCCTACTGAATATGCCCTTGCTACTGGAGAGTGTGTATATGTGTGTGTGTGCGTGTGAGTCACGGAGGGAGATATTGAGAGACAGAGAGTGGAAGAGAGTGGGGGGGTGTGTGTGTGAGAAAAAGGGAGGAAAAAAGAAATCACTAGAGACACACAGATGCAAAAGCACAATGGTTGTATTAAATTATTTTGAGCTTTTTGTACAACTTACATAATTCTCAAGTAGAAGAAAATAAAGCTATAATTTATGCACAGTTCTCCCTAGCAAGTTAAAAAAAAAAAAAAAAAGAAGTTATTTTTAGGGGGGTGTGTGTGTGAGAAAAAGGGAGGAAAAAAGAAATCACTAGAGACACACAGATGCAAAAGCACAATGGTTGTATTAAATTATTTTGAGCTTTTTGTACAACTTACATAATTCTCAAGTAGAAGAAAATAAAGCTATAATTTATGCACAGTTCTCCCTAGCAAGTTAAAAAAAAAAAAAAAAAGAAGTTATTTTTACAACCCCCTATATTGATTGTATTTTTAGAACACTTTCTAAAATAAGTGGAGAATTCAATCCTACTCTCTGAGGCATGTCAATTTGTGCCCACATAGTGGATGGAAAGATTGAACCCTAAGTGCAGATCATGACATTCTGCTGTGATAAAAGCTGTTTCTGTTTGCTTTAACACTCATGCATAGTGGTAAATGCCACCTGTGACACATTAGGATAAGTATAACTATCTCTATTGCATCCAGTGATTGCAATACACGGAAAGTTGTTTCTGAAAGTTACCTGACTCTCTCTGCTTAGATAACTTAATTTTCTTCAAGTGTTTTAAGACAGGAGAAGGCAGTCAAGCTATAGATACAAATAAATTGCACTTGCCAGGAGTTTTTTTTCAGGACATGATGCCAATTAACAAAAAATAATACGAGTCTTAACAGAAAATCAGTCTGTGATCTACTTAGGCATGTGCTTGTTTCTATCCCTGTTCAGGAGAAGCCTTGAACTCTTGCTTAGATCCTTCTTAATCCTGTCTGTAGGCATTCCTTAATCAGCGCTACGGTAAATATCCATTCACCCAACCACTGCTCACCGTATGTTTTTATGCACATAAAGACATGTGCATATTAATAATGAAGATCTGGGCAGAGAGTGTCCTTCAGCCTCCTCTTTTCATTGCCTCCCAGGCACCGGCCTCTTCTTGTACCATCAAATGGACTTGTTGCTACTATTACTTACATCACTGTGGCTGTAAAGGCAGAACCAGAAGCTGCCAGAACCATCTAAATCTTTGGAACTCTGTTGCTCAGGAAACCTGAACGTCTCTCACAACATTATCTTCCCAGAGATAAGGGCTATAAGATTGCTATGCTGCCAGTGGCTCATTTACTTATGTGTGGTGTGGAAATTCAGAGAGGGCAGCGAGGTGGCCGACTGCCATCCCATGAAAACTTGGGCAACTTTTCCAGCTGTCCCTTCATGCTCCAGGTGTCACCTGCTTCAGAAAGCTGTTCACTACTTTGGACCTCCCAAGGAAACTTGTGTACATGTTTTTGATTGACTTTGGTGGCTACTATAACTATTATTTGTTAATCAGCTTCTTGGGTGAGGAACCAGCTGTCCTGTTTGTCAGGGAACTCACTGCCGAGGTTCTGGTCCACACATGGAGCTCCTGGGCACAGTGCCAGCCCACGTATTATAAATTACATGGCAGGAACAAATTCTCTTCATCTCTAGTTGCGCTGGCTGTCCAGGTCCTGCCATAAGGATGAAGAACTGTCAGGTTCCAACTCCAAAAATCCTTCCTGCTCCCTCCTCTGTGCTGCAGCCCACACTGGCTTAGTT
Organism: Podiceps cristatus; assembly: GCA_000699545.1. NCBI lineage: Eukaryota > Metazoa > Chordata > Aves > Podicipediformes > Podicipedidae > Podiceps > Podiceps cristatus. The sequence continues at coordinate 35,399 of KL287269.1, read as the reverse complement.
TTGAAGCAAGGTGGGTAATGAACGTGAGCAGCTAAAATTTCCTTCCTGTGTAAGATAATGTGCCCTTCCCGATACTAATTTCTAGAACGCCCCAAGCTCTTTAGCAATTTAATAAATCCAAGTGGGCACTAAAATATAGTGAGTATTGACAGGCCCTTTGATAATAATAAAAAAGTGAAAATGGCTGTTTGTAAAATTTTGCTGAGAAACTATTTTTCTCCTTGGGCAACACTTTGTTACTCCGCTTGCATGCCTCTGTGTGTTTCCTACTGAGCTGGCTATATAGCTCTATAGATATAACAATACATATGCATGCATGCATTATCTATCTATCTCTTGTTTGCTAAACCTGAAGTAATTTATGTAATTATATACATAATGTATTTTATCCAAATACACAAAGAAGATTTTTTTTAAATGCCACTTAGGATCTAGATTTAACTTAAACCACTACTTAGTCTATCTTCCTTAATAGGATACTAAAAAGGAATTTTATGACAACATTATCAGTAGCATTTTGCTGATAATTAGAATAACAATAATAATACTGAGATATTTTTTCAGTAATAATGGTGTTATTAATGAGATTTTTAAGAAAGACAGACTTCTTTAGTATAATTATGAAAATTGATCTTTTGCATTTTACTTATTCACTGAAATCAGATAAGTGGCTTAACTACATGTATTATTTCTAATAAATATTCAAAAGAATGCATTTAAACAAGGCACCTCATTCTATTCTTGCTCATATTCCTTGCATTTAAATAAAAGTGTAATTGCTCTGCTTTTTTAAACTGCTAGTTTGGATTAGCTGTCTAACCTGTACAGTGTAGCTGTTTGCTGTTTGCATTTTTAATAGCTTTATTACCATTTGGTGAAGCCTTAATTTCTCACTCCCTTGAAGAGTCCTGCCTTTAAGTCAGCTCTACAATTTAACCAGCAATAATCTGTCAAGATAAGATAAAGACCTACACCAGATGAAATGCAGTATTTTTGTGTAGCATTCTGTCATTGTTAAAGGAAAGATCTGAGTATGTCAAAATGTAACACCTGAAAGTTTAATAAACTTTGTAGCATAATTTTACAGTTCACATTTTAAAATAAATTGTTCTAGAATACATTAGCTTGTTCACTAGTGAAATCAGTTAAATATCTATATAAATATGTTTGGGTGAAGGGAGCCAGCAGTTTTTCAACAAGGATAAAAGTTCTTTCAGTTTTCAAGCCTCAGATTAAGTCACTTCTGAAAATCCTTGCTTCAATTCAGTTCTATTAACTCTGCAGTTTCCTCATAACTCCTTCATAATATTTGGCCATAACATCACTGAAGAGGTTCATTAAATATTGCAAACATTCTTTTTTTTTTTTTTTTTTTTTTTAAGTTGCTAATACTGAGGTAATTGAAGTGAAGTTAACTCCTCACTCTCAGGACTCAGGCTGCTCTTCGAATATTCCTGTTTCTTTTTACGTTCCTTGTGGAATGTGAACCTTGAGGAAAGACTTGTTTCATTTATTCATATTATAAAGTTGAGGTCCTAAATCCATGCGAGGGTAAAATAGTAACTGAACTGTTTCAGGTATATATGATTTAACATATTTATAGGAAAAAAGAACAAAGAATGAGTTTCTCAGTTCTACCTTAGCAGAACCTGCTATTTCATATGCAAATGGACATTAATGTCTTTCATCTAACCAGGCGTATTCAATGAAAATGGCAAAAGTGTAGGCTCTGTGAGCTACTCCTGAGTCCATGAGAGTAGATCCAGGGTCAGATATGTGCTCGGGAAGACCAGAGCACTGTGCATGGCAGGGTTTGGGCAGCCTTTTGTCCAAACCCTGCACCCCTGTGCCCTCCGGGCAGCTTGGGCTGTGCTGAGGTCTTTATCGGCACAACCCAGGAGGGGAAGGAGCTTTAGGACTGCACACTCAAGATTTTAGATTTGTTCTTTTTTGAGTAACTGAACTCTTATGAATACTACTTAAAAAAAAAAAAAAAAGTTAAAAGGTTCAGTTGGATAAAAAGCCTGTGCTAGTAGCTCAGTTTGCAGGCATCCGGCTCAGCTCACTCCTTGGGCTCAAGCTGTTGTCTCTCTCCACAATGACCAGCTCTCCCCTCTTAGGCTGGTTACACTTTCCCAGGGCAGCTTTGCTAAAACATACATTTCCATGAAATAGTTCCCTTTTGATGAACCATCATTTTGCGGTAAAAAAAAATCTGATTTGCTGCCAAATTCCCCAATCTGTTTAACTTCAGTATTCCATCTTCCTGGGCTAATTCTGCACTGAACTATATTAAGAAGCATCCCAAAATGCTCTTTTGGAGAGCTCTGAAGGTTTGGCACCACAGACTCTGTATTAATTACAGATACGATAGTACAGTGTATTTCCATTTCTCGCAGTCAGTGATTTATGAACTGCAGAGCCATCGTTGAATAGACTTTGACTTATGAGAACCAGGCCCTGCCTGAAACTGCAAAGATTGTTAATAATTTAACTCTGCTTTGACATAAACTTGGTAGTTCTGTGATCGCTGGTTATTAGTTATGAGGAACAGAATCCAATTTTTAGAACAAACAGGAAAGATGTATCTGCAATAAATACATCCACTGTGTGCTTCATCAGACACACTGCTGTCAGAAAATCTGTTCCATTTTAAGGTTAAGGCCATAGGACTATTTTGTATTGCTCACATGAGAAAGGCCCATAGGATGTGGCCTTTCCAAGAAAAGCACTGAGATACAAAACTCACATTTAAGAAATAGGTGCATCTAAAATTAGGCTCCTAAGTCCATTCTTAAGGACTTAAAAAGTATTTACTAGTGGTTGCTACTTCATGGCAGCCACAGAAGGCAGCTCAATGGTAGTTATCCCTATTCCATGAACTGTAGTACGTGTTAATAGCAATTCTAGCACTGATGTGTGTTGGAGATTTTCCCCATGATAGTCAAGCTGTTGGCCTGGCTGCTAAAACACATTTTAGACAAAACTCAAAATATGTAAATATTTTCTCATTTGACCTTGCAGGGTGACCAGTGGAGTTTTTTTCTATGTGGATATTTGGGAGCTGAAAATGGGAATAAAGGCAGCTTAGAAACAACGTCACAAGCCCATAGTCTATGAAAAATCATGAGAAAGCCGGCTGTGGGTGCAGCCCTTAACAAATGCTGAATGTCTGTGTCTGCTTGAAGTATACTTACTGCAAGCACAGGTCGCCATTCAACAAAGCATTTCATAACATTTCTGAGTCTATACTTGTGCTTAAGGCCTGATCTGTGTCTCAAGGACTTTTTGGAGTTGCAAACAGACATTCCAACACTCTATCTCCCTCTGGAAGACACAGTTTAGACCAGGGGAAACGGTTCTTGGAGGCCGAGTTAACTCGTCTCACACGTGGGCCAAAGAGCTCATCTGCAAACATCAAGGGCCAGGAGGTCAGCAGCTATTGCGCGGAGGCTTGAAGCTGTGTAAAGACGTCCCCGCTCCCACCCATACTGAGTGAAAGCGATTCTGTGTTGAGGTGCTGGTCCCTGACCATCACGGGAGGTTACTGCTTCAGCAGCTCTGGCTGTGTGAACAAGCCTGTAAAGCTCTTTGGCAGAAAGCAGCTGGGTCAATGCCAGCTGCCCAGTTTGTCCAGGTTAACCCTGGCAGCTTTGCCCACAGAACAGCAAGAACAGTGACCTCCAGGAACAGGCTGGTGACACCCTCATCTGACAGCTCTTTGCACAGTAAATACTGACTTTTAACCTGATTATTTTCTTCACAGTCTGAAGTGAGGCATGGATACAAACATCTCTTCATACTAGCAGCCCAAGTCTATGTCAACCTGGAAAACCATTTATACAAGCAGGAATTAAGACAGACGGGAGGGCAGGTAGATCTTCCCGCCGAGCAGGAGGAATGATGCACCCAACAGAGCTGAAGTCAGCTGGACTTCAAATGTGCCTAAAAGCCTTCCCGAACTGCAACCCTACAGCTGCTGTCTCAAAACAATCTCAAAGCAGGATCTCACCTCTCATGTTTTAGACAACTCTTTCCACACCAAACCAACACGACTTTGAGAATGGTCCAGACTGGAAGCACATGTACATTTGAAGTTAATGTAATGGACTCCTTGTTTCTGTATCTCATATAATTTTTTATTTTTTAAAAAGCGGGACCACTACCCTACGTGAGTGATGTGAGGGTGCGTGTCAATTAAAGGTGTGAAAAATGATTACAGCAAAAGGCTCTGACTAGAATAATCACAGAGAAGCCAAGAGGCTTGTGGTTCAATAACAAATTCATTCAGAAAATCACAAGGCAGTGTGGCAGCTGGAGTGAGGAAAGACTTGTGTCAATATTGTTTTAAGAATTGCATGATGAAAAAATAATAATAAACATTAACAATGGTTTTTTTTGTTGTGTGGTTGTTTTTTGTGGTTTTGTTTGTTTGTTTGTTTGTTTTTTTTTATTTCCCATGACATAAACAATAGTATTCTGGTCATGAGCCAAAACCTGACAAAGGTCCAAGGTTGAAAAGGGTTTCTTTGAACCTGTCTTCCTGGTATAATTATTGTAGGTTCAGAGGAACCAGATCTGGAGTGTTATAAAACTCAACACAATGAACTTGACAGACAGCCAGATTTCTGTTTTCAGCCAGTTTAGGGTTACTATAATCTCATTATTATGCTTGAAAGACGACAAGTAATAGAATCTCAGGTAGCCGTTCTGTCTTTACTCAGCCGCATCTTCTCTTTTATGCCGATTTCCCTTGATTACCTGAACTAGTGAGGCTCAGTTTTCAACCACTTATCTTCCAGAAATAATCATCTGATCAGTCTTACAAGGTTCTCACTGCACTCAATGGTTTTAATGGGTCAAGCGTTAAATTAACCCTTTAACCATATCCCAGGAGAATACAGAACTTATTAAAAAACAATTACTATTCAGTCATTGTTAACTTCACAGAGGAGAAGGAGTTCCTTAGCCAGCTTTGCTTGTTGTTCCTTCCACTCCTGTCCTGTTTACTACCACATGAAATCTTTTTAAAGCTTCTGCCTAAGGAAACTTTCTTTTGGTTTGTTGCTTCTACAAAAGCGTAAAATGAAGCCACAGGGAAAGTGGTATTTATCTTACATTATATTTTAAGGCAACTTTTTACATAGGTTAAATTAATTTTTCCATGTATGGAAAATCACATCTGCAAAAATGTGACTCATGTCATTTGATGACAGCAAGTTATTGACACCAAGTTGGGTGGGAGTGTTGATCTGCTTGAGGGTAGGAAGGTGCTACAGAGGGATCTGGAGAGGCTGGATCGATGGGCTGAAGCCAATTGTATGAGCTTCAACAAGGCCAAGTGCTGGGTCCTGCACTTGGGTCACAACAACCCCAGGCAATGCCACAGGCTTGGTGAGGAGTGGCTGGGAAGCTGCCAGGCAGGAAAGGACCTGGGGGTGTTGGTCGACAGCTGGCTGAACGTGAGCCAGCAGTGTGCCCAGGTAGCCAAGAAGGCCAATGGCATTCTGGCTTGTATCAGAAATAGTGTGGCCAGCAGTCCTAGAGAGGTCATTGTTCCCCTGTACTGGGCACTGGTGAGGCCGCACTTCAAGTGCTGGGTTCAGTTTTGGGCTCTTCAGTACAAGGACATTGAGGTGCTGGAGCGTGTCCAGAGAAGGGCAACGAAGCTGGTGAAGGGTCTGGAGAGCAAGTGCTGTGAGGAGCGGCTGAGGGAGCTGGGGGGAAGGGTCGGGAGAGCAAGTGCTGTGAGGAGCGGCTGAGGGAGCTGGGGGTGTTCAGCCTGGAGAGAAGGAGGCTGAGGGGAGACCTTATCACTCTCTGCAACTGCCTGAAGGGAGGTTGTAAGAGAGGTGGGTGTGGTGATAGGACAAGACGAAATGGACTCAAATTGTGCTAGGGGAGGTTTAAATTAGATATTAGGAAACATTTCTTCACTGAAATGGTTGTCAGGCACTGGAACAGGCTGCCCAGGGAGGTGGTCGAATCACCATCCCTGGAGGGATTGAAAACATGTCTAGATGCAGAGTGTAGGGACATGGTTTAGTGGTGGACTTGGCAGTGTTAGGGTCATGGTTGGACTTGATGATCTTAAAAGTCCCTTCCAACCTAAAAGATTCTATGATTCTATGATGTTGTATTACACACAGAATTGTAAGGCTCATGAAACTCTCATGAACCCATCTATGCGATGGAAAAGGGTTGCCACTCTGGCATGGCAGAGTATTTGCACCAGCCTCAGCTACAGCAGGGAAGCAACCAAGCAAGAGGTCACTTAATCATGTAGATCTGTGTTGGTGTGCAGGGCAGTCAGCGGCTGTGCTGCCACTTCCAGCCTCCCCAGAAAACTCTGGAGTCCCCTCTGGGAGGAGGCTGTAGGCAGGAGCCCAAGCAGTGCTCTCTGGCTTCATCCTTCCCCAGGCCAGTGCACAGCCAGCAGAAATATGCCTCCTGCCCTGACTCATCCCAGAGCTGGGGAAACCGAGGGAGGTGCGAGAGGATGAGGCTCTGAAGAAGCAGCCTTGGCAAAGCTGCTCCTAGTAGTAGGTCTGCACCATTGGGGAGCTGCACCATCAGGAGGAGCTTGAACAAGGGGGAAATGGCACCAATGTCTGTACTAGACCTTAGTTGTTCTGTTGAAGCCAAGGCCCTCTGCACACAAGAACTGCCTTAGGAGAGCAGTCTATCCATTCCACAAAGGGGCTCATTCTTCCTTTCAGCAATACTCCAATAACAAAAAGAGACCAGAGCAGAAATATTTTATGTAAATTAAGGCCAGAAAGACCCTCAATTTACTACCTGTTATGAATGAAGGGTGTGATCCATCCCAACATTTCTTCTTACAACAGCAGCATAGTAGAGATGCCCAGGGTGTAGATCTAGCCTTGCTATCGTCAACCAATTCTTGCTAACACTGCCGTTAACAGGGGTATTGCCAGGAAATTACTTGAATGAAAGATTTTTTTTTTTTTTTCCCCGAGAAATCTCATACAGCATTTTCATCACCTTTAGTTTGTACAATCCAAAATCTGGTCTTTGATGACAACTGGAACTGCTTACGGGGCTTTACTAGCTCAGATTAATAGTCATCAAAGCAATGTTAGGACTATAAAATCTACTGTGTGTGTTTATCAGTACTGTGTATGTTAGTTCTTAAGTGTCCATAGAAAAATAATGTGACGAATTCAGTCTGTTCATAATATATTGGTCCTTTACAATGGAGGAATGGAAAGAAAGAATAAACAGTGCCTAAAAGTTAGATGATGTAATGATTTGGGGTATATGGGCTTTTAAGAGGAACCTAGGATGAACGCCCAGGCCTTCACACAGAAGAGCAAAGAGCCAGTGCCCAGGACATTGAATACATACAGCCAGTAGGGCAGGGCACTGCTGATAGTTAGCCAAGAGAAACACTAAAAAAAGGAACATATCTTGGGGGTCAGACCCCTGCAAAACTTTGGCATCCTACTGGGATCTGCAGTGAAGATGCCTTGCTGTCTCCAGAGTCCTCCCATGGTGAGGCACGTTTCCTATAAAAGTGTTATTCTATTCAATTAAAGGTCATCGCTACTTCTCTTCAAAATACAGCCATTAGAGAAGACAGGGTGGTGGCCTTTCCATATCATTCCTTGTGGGCAGGATCTTCCCCTAGGTCACCAAGTGTCGGGGTTCAGTGACTCCCTTAGCTTGCCAGTGTATAGGCTCTGATCTCCTTCTTATCAGTTCACACCATAAACAGGTGTCCTTCAAGCAGAAAAAGTTATCTCAAGAGACATTTTACCCAGTAATTATAAAAGAGTGTGTATGCCTGGAGCTTTACATGTGAGTGGTCGTTTTGTGTTACATCTTTTGCCAGTTTCTGTGCAAGCTCTACTGATGAATATCCGAGACTAACTGATATTGTATGTATATTGAAGATGGGATTTCACTGAAGAACAATAATGAAAACATAAAATTAGATGTTAAAAAAGACACCTCAACCAATTTCCACAAATGAAACTAAAAAGAAAAGGCAAGATGCAGTTTCTAAACATGAGCACACAGTGTTGCTTCAAGGTATTTTCCCTAGTCTTTGGTCAACCATTTCAGATGCCAGTGTCAGATGTTGGCAGACATGTTAGAAAGCTTCTCGGATACCTACACTCCTCTGCAGTGGAAATTAAGGCAACTAATGAGATACCCTACATGCCTAAACTAGCTCTAAATATTTCCATTTAGGCAACTGAATCCCTGCCTTGATTTTTTCACCTTCAATCCCAGAGCCTCAATTTTAAAATAATAAATGAATAGCTTTTTTTTTTTTTTTTTTTTTTTTAAAAAAAAAAACCTAAATAAATTCTATCAGTTTCCATTTGAGAGAAAAAAATATTGTTTGTTCTCCATCAGTAGTACTGCTGCAGATCCTCCCACAAAAAAAAAAAAAAAAAAAAAAAAGAATACATTCCTGAGGATCAGCAGGGAGTAGAAGTTTGTACAGAGTCTGTGTCAGTATATAAGAAAAGAAGAAAAGAGCATTTAAATTTAAGAGGCAAGCCAGATAATTTCCATTTATACTCTTGGACATATGAACGGTTAATAAAGAGAAAGGGCAGATTCAGGACAAAATAAAACAAAAAAGGAAAAGTTTACAGATCTTTATCAAAACATATTTCTGAACAGCCACACTTCAATAACAGGTGATACAGAAAAATCATATCCAACTTCTCCTCAAGGGCCTAATGTCTTTCCAAGCTGTCTGGAAAATTCTTGGAAATATCTTATCCAGTGTGTGCTGCTTGTATTCATCTGACCCAACCTGAACATCTGCAGCTCTTCACCCAAGACTCCTTTTATAGACATTGGAGAAAAGAAGACATGTCTAGGGAGCAATTTCTCTAAATCATTTTAAAGATATTCTTTAAAGATGACTTGTGCCCATGAAGGATGTGGAAAAGGGAGAAAGTCACATAATATTTGCAGGGCCTTGGTCATGTTGGCCAAACTATGTGATTAGTAATATATGAATTCTATTCAAGGGGCCCTCTCACTATCAGAGTCTGCTTGTCAGGAAAATATCTAAGTTGACCTAATGCTCTGCTGCAAGACCATTGGGTCTATCTGGCTTCCCAAAGGCATAAAACGCCTTAAACTTGTCAAATATAAGATTTTTCTCTAAATATTATCACAACATAGCTCTGAGTCACCTTTGGATTAAAGGCTAACATCTTCCTTGCTTTAGCTTGAACAGAGTGTCCTGTAATTTAAGGGAAATGGCTTTTAGTTAAAAGATGAACAATGGCAGTAAACAGTACCTAAAAACTATATCAAAATGTGCTCCTGAAGAAGGGGTGATTTTCTAGTAGATATGAAGTAGATACAGTATAATACCTAAAGTGAAATCAGTGTAAAATCAGCATGTTTAAAATAAAACCAGTTAGCAAAATAAAAATACATTGCTGTAGAAAATGTGCAACTCGGACATGATATTTCTGTTTTCTAAAACTAATTTTCTGCTTTATGCAAACACATAACCAGACAAATTATTTTTTATAGTGGGGCTGATGGCAGCTTCCACTTGAACTGCTGGGCTCCCACAAAGATCAAGTCTGTGAAAAATTTGTGTGCAAGCTCTTTGAGTCAGAAATCAGATTTTCATCTATTTGTATAGTATTTGTATGCTGAAGGTCAAGATGACATATAAACACGTAAAAACAAGGAGTGAAACCTTGGCCCTACTACAGTTCTCGCATTATTTCCAATGCGTAATTTCTCATATCAAATATAAGCTATCTGAAAGTTGTCTATCCAGACTAAACTACCTGCATAAGCTATTTCTATAACCAATGGACCTTGGAGGACAGATCAGTGTCTAAAACATATGGCCCTGTTTGTCTCCACTGGCAATGGCAGAGGTGTAGATATCTGGCTTAGACTGGCCATCTAAATTGCTGAAGCCATCATCTAGATGGCTGAAGACAGATAAGAGGAAGCCTGCTCCCTATGACAGTACCATTTGCTACTAAGGTAATGTGAGTAGAGAACAATTCCAAAAACCTTCAGTGGAAGTAAATCCTTTGAATGATGCTGGATTTTTTTTTTTTATCTATTTGGCAGTTTCTTACAAACTTTAACAAATCAAAGAAAACTCTACGCAACCTTCCCATGTTCTCCCAGACACAAGTACCCAATGACTCTGCTCGCAGAGGGGTGGCAGTGGAGGAAACAGATGGAGTTTCCCCTAGACTTTGAATCTGGTTATCCTTAGTAAAGCCCTACCTCCTGGGCTGTGGGCTCAGGAGGTGAATCATTGTTGCGGGACACAGGGATGTCTGGGATGTCTGCTCCACTCCCGCTTCTCCTGATGACCTCCTGTGAGGCCTTGGGCAAACTCCTCCACCATCTGTTTCTTCACCCTGCTTTTGTCTGTGCAGGGGGTGCCTACAGGGCGTTTTGCAGTCAGATGCAAGCAAGCTCTCTATGCCTCAACCCAAAATGGCATGACCAAGATGATGTGGTGCCAAGCCTGAGGTAACATACCCGGGACCTCAGAAAAACTCTTCAGCTCCAGCTTCGTGCTTTGTTAGCCATAGTGAAATTGCTTCTGCTCATCTCACGGGATCAGCAGAGCACAAGTCCAGGTAGACATATCCATAGACTGCAAGCACCTTTTCTCAGGGGTCTTGTGTCTTTCCTTCTGTGGAGGTAGAGCAGTCAGCACAAGGGGGTCTGCAAACTCTGCCCTAGAGATTAATAGCACTAACTGCATGTGTGAGCCTGGGGGTCTGGCTAGCCACCTGGTTCGTGCACCCATGGGGTAAGAGCAGGTTTCCAGTTAGGATGATGGCATTTCTAATTAATCCTTCTCTTCCTATAAAGAGCAGAAGAAGACTTTCATTAAGTATGGAGCTCAATTTAAATTAATAATATAAATGGAAAATTGGGAGAGTGTATACTTGTGTATGTATCTGTGCATATTTACATGACGTATTTAACCCGGTTTCCTGAAGTGATGAAACAAGAAACTTCCTTGTTCCAGTCTTTCCTTCCCCCCTTGCTTTCACTTGGAAATTTTGGTTCAGTCAAGAAATATAACCATTTCGTCTTTGAAATTAGTGAGTTCACTTACTACCCAGGATGAAAGTCGCAGAGGTACTGGAATCTGAAGCACTGCTACGAATAGATACTAAATATACAGGAAACCTGTGCTTCTCAGCTATCTATTCAACTAGCTGGAAATGTTCTTAGAAAGAAAGAACCAGCTTAATTTAAAATCCTCTAACCATAGCAGAGTAGCAAACCATTTTACAGCAATGACTGTGCGTATTTGCACTGAAGGGCCTCATCTGACACATTACCCTCATGCCACACTCCAGGCTTACAGTCTTCCAACAAATTTTCATTCAGAAGAGTGTCAAATGAATGCTGTTGGGGAGGATTCATTGGTATTGCATAAACTGGACCTTAAAATTCAGTTTAGAGTAGTTGCTAAAAAACAGACCTCCCAGACTTCCTGTGGGGTAGATGCTCTACATTTCTTTGCAGCAGAGCATGCTCCATTACCCTGTACCACCAGACAGATGTCTGCAGATGTGAGCTCCCAGCAACAAGTTTCTCTTTCATACATGAGGAATATTTTGTGTAGGAAAGCTGGTCCAGCTCTCTAAGAAGAGGAAAGCTCATACGTCTCCTTATCAAACTGCCTGAAGTTCAGGTTCTGGTGGTTCACACAGTTAGGGCATGGCTGATATAAAAGCCAAAGTGGGTTCCTCTTGTACATGGTATGCTGCAGAGTGGTTGTTGATCTGGCAGACTTAGAACCGAACCAGTAGTTTGTGGAGGAAAGGACAAGAATCTCTTCAGCTTGAAATACAGACTGAGGTTTGGAAAGTCCATCCCCTGGGTCTGCAACAAGACCTGTTCAGTTCTGGCCCAACCCTGCTATTACCAATATTCATCCTTCCCAAAACCATACTTGTTTAATAACTAGGCTTGGACTTAGGGCCTGTAAAAGTAAGTACCAGCCACAGCTTGATCTAAGACTCCGTGATGACAGGTGTAACAAGTGCATGTTATTAATGTTACTGTCATCGGTCTAAATGCCAAACTCTAACCTTGTCTGTTCTTTCGCTTGAAAATGTCTGCAGCAGAAGTATTGAAAGCACAGAATGAAGCACTCGTTCCTGCAACATCCCTCCTATTGCATTTGTCCAAGATAATCCAGAAAATGTGTGGAGTCTGGCTGCTTTTCCTTTCAAAGCCTCAGCCCTCTCTTTCTCCCCCCACAACTGACAGGCTACATCTATGCCTCAGCTGCAGGATCCAGGATTACGTGCTGGGCATGCAGCCAGGACAGTCTGCTATAAGGTCCTCCTTTGGAGAGCGAGACGTTTGCCCCCAGCATGGTGGTGGGTACCAGAGGGTATGTTTGTGACTTTAGCACAGCCACAGATCTCCCAAGGTTTGAGCATTGACCTTGGCAGTCGAGGCCATCTCCAGCAAGCCCTGGCCTTGGGCCTCCCACCAAACATCCCATCATCTTCCCATGATGAAAACAGCTGAGGCTGTCCCAGCTTCATATATGCTCAGTGTATGTGTTTCCCAGGAGGTTTCTCTGCAGAACAGGGGAGCTGTATCTCCACCAACCCCAAAATCATAGATGCATGAACTGAAGATAAACAAGGAACAGCAGAATATCATACCTGATTTTCTGTATCTCACATGCCTCTGCATTTCATCCTATGAACCAGACAACTAGGTCAGTGAGGCAAGTGTCATAGATGGAGGAGAGACAGTATTATGGAAGTAAGGGAGAGAAAGTGTAGCTCTGTCCGCCCTGAGGCCTGGAGGGGTGGGAAAACACAGCCAAACAAGCTGCAATCTGGCTACTCAACCACAAACAGCAGTGAAGGCTCAGCAGCACGAACCCAGTGATGCTGTGACTTCACTGCCGCCACGAGCTCAAAGATTAAAGCAAAGTACATCAACCGAAGGAGCCTGAGCACGGTCTAGTCATTCCTCTGGCATGAGCCCCACATGGAGGAAGAGCCCTTTGTAGAGGCTAGGGATGGTGGTAAGGTAATACCCCCCCTTGCCTGCCCCCTGCACCACTTCTAGAGAGAAAGATTTGTCCCAGGCCTGACTCGATGCTCCTAGTCAGTGAGCACAGCTACAAGTCCCACGCCATTTTGGATCAGATCCTCCTTTCTATCCGAGGGTCTGCAAAGGCTCTGCAGCAGGAAAAAGCCCCAGTGAACAGGTAAGTCCTCAGATCAAAATAGTCCTCTGATCAGCTGTCACCTGCCCATCAACTGGGCCCCACATCTTTGCTCAAGTCCAGCTGACCAGATGGCGTTTTGTCTTTCCATGTTGCTGATGATGGAGCGCTCCGCAGGGCTTCACACGGAGACTGTGGTGAGACCTGAGGCTATCAAAAAGTTGAGGCAATAAGTCTTTCAGCTAGTCAACTTTCCCACCATAGGCAAGATTCATCTCCTTTTGCAGCTGGTCTTGCAAATTGTAGTTGTTAGGAAATGAAAGGCATCAGGAAAGTCTGCTGAGCTAAATGGTTTAGTCATTGCCCCCCTCCTTTAAACTTAGGTTGCTGTGGTGACTGAAATAGTTGCCCTTGCTTGTACAGACCAGCACTACGTAAAACCTACAGTCTTGTAAGAGTTAAACTTACGAGCCACACAATATAAAATCATGTATATCACTTTTGTTGGGGTGCTCACACTTTCCCTATCAGGAAAAGAAAGGCTTTGCAAAGTTTACACCGCACCTCTGCCATTTCCTATCAAAACTTTGTTCTGGTAAAAATTTGGGTTATCATCTGCACAGGTTTACTCTTGCAAAATCTGCTCTTTGGCAATCAAATTTCGTACAAAGAAAGAGTGGTGAATATTATTGAGCGCTCCATTAGGGATCTGTGATTTTGCAGTCTTCAGAGCAACATTTCCACTCAGCGTAAATTTGTTTGGAAAATAAGTCCATCTTTTGTTTGAAGTAGTTAATTGCCTTGCTAGAGGAACCAAATGAAATAAAAGATTTGTGGATCCCTCTTTCTCATAGCGAAGGAGAAAGTGATCTGTTTGCAGGAGTTATATTTTCAGGCACTTTGCTGAGACACCCCAACCCCCCTCGGTTGCTGACTGTAAAATAAGAAAACTATTACCCAGCTGGGGTAACAATAGGCTCCCACAGTGCTTTTCTGCTCAGCCCGCAGCTGCCAGTGAAAGTGGAAACTACAGCAGCAGGATAACATTCTTTTCTTACAGCCTGTTTCTATGGGCAAGGAGCCCTCCCACTGCTTCAATGTATTTTCTATGCAAAACTGTAGAAGAAGTGACATTTTAAAAGTTTTGACCTTTGTTTTTTTTTTTTTTTCTTTTCTCCCCCCTTCCTTATTTTTTTTTTTTCATGAACCAAGGCATACATTTTTTAAACCTTCTGACAGGGTGTGTGTTAGGAATGGCAATAGCCATTACTATAATAATAAAATGTTTCAAAATTTGAAAATTCTGTATTGAGTATAGCATATTGGTACCATTTGTGCAGAAAAAAGATAGTGATGAGAGATACAGAACTCCTCTTCTAGTTATTGTCACAGGCAAACAGATGATTGTGGCAGAGCTCACACACCTTTGCAAGATAGTGTCTTTGAACACTGCATTTTCATTTGCTAATTTCATAATTTAAGGCTAAATTTTTACAGGATTTTGCAGGCATTTTTTTTTTTCCCATCACTGCAAGAAAAAAATTGAAATATTAGCCAATTTTATTAAAATCACCTTTTAAAAAAAAGTGTTTACAGAAGAAAAATCATTGAACAGAAAAATGCTAGTGAACAATAGTTAATTAGCTACATATACATGTATCCAAATTATATGGATCTAATTTGATAGGAAACTGGCATAGTTCCCAATTAGATTACGAATACAACAACCAAAAAATATCCTATTGGTTAACACATAAAATAACACACTAAATCTCAGGAAATGATAAAGGACGTTACAAATGTAAAACATATTTTCCCAAACACAAGCAAAATAAATGAAAACTGTTGAAGCGAGGCGGGGAGGGGGAAGGGATGCCCATGAGTCACTGAAGTGAATGCAGAACAGATTCCAAAAACAAGTCTGGCAGGTTAATCCCTGTGAGAGTCTTCCATTCACTGCCGATTCCCTCTGCTAGCTACCACTGCTAGCTAGCACCAGCTCACCCTATGTTCACCACAGGCATTGGTCCTGCTGTGGGTCCATCTTTATATCTACCTCTCCAGGTCTGACCTCACATTCTTTTCATATCCAACCCTCCACGCATTGAAACCGACGGAAATTTGACTGATGCAAATGGTGACAAATAGGCTGATAGGGCAGAAATGTTCTGAAATAATCAGGTTTAAAAAAGTGTTTTAAAATTCAGTAAGATTTAGAGGAGAAAGTAGAAAAATCCCATCTTTTAAACTTGGTGGCTCCACTGGTGGATTCATAAAGAGCTATAAAAACTTCTTGGTAACCTGAATCCTCCATCAGAACAAGATAAAATCATCTCTCACTCTACAACACATACACTGTAACCAAATCCATCATTAGTAAACTACATCATTCATCATCAGGCAACAATCTACTCTAAATTGCAATGGGTCCATTAAAAGATTGTGAAACCTAACAAAAAAAAAAAAAAGGCAAAAGCAAAAAAAAAAAAAAAAAAAAGCTCTCCCAGGAGAGTCTGTGTCAAGACAGAAACTTCTTTCAAGTCCCCTCGATCTGTGCCTGAGACTCTATAAACTCTCAGGACGCCCCTTGGATTTCATCAACTGTACATGACATCCCCAGGTAAACAGGGCAAAGGAATTCGTAGTCTCTACCCAAACTGTCTGGTTTTTTATTTCCCTGGGTGGAACATCTCCTGTAGATTTTCAAACCCAAAGTTGGTCCTTCTGGTCTGTGAATCAACAGCTTAAAAGAGGTTTTCATGGCAAACCTGCTTGGGGTGAGCCAGGGGCCAGCGATGGTTCTGGGGAAGCCACCAATGTCCCTGCACCTTTCCTGAGGGCTCCTCTGGGCTGGGGCACAGGACGCTGGAGGAGCTGCCAGCCAGACCCTGCGCCCACTGAAGGTCTTCTCCTTGGCTTCGGTGGGGGTGCAACCAAGTCAAACCAAGTCATCATTTCAAAAGTGGGTCTCTCGTCATCTGCTGTATTAATAGTTATTTGCATGTTATTTCCTGGTTTCTTTGCTGTGATATGTGGGTGCAGGCAGAAGAATTCTAAAGGATTTTTAGGCTGATAGTACTTCCATTATTCAGGACAATGTGCTATCCAAGGCAGGCAGCTATTTGGGATAAATAGCATATCCCCATTTGTCCAAAATAGCCAAATGTCTGGCATGAGTCATGCCAAACAGGCAGCTGCTCGGCAGGAGTGTAGTACTGGCATACTAAAAAGCAGAAGATACTGGAGGGGGCAGAGAGAGCTAAAGGTGGCACCAGGCTATAGTGACGGAGGGTTTGTGGGGTCAGTAATATACAGCTATATCACACTCATTAAAACTCTCAGACGATGCCAGCATAAACGTCAGCATTTGTCTGCAGTTTGCACACAACAGTTTCCAAGACACCACTCATCTCCTTAGTACTTAAAACAAACAATAACCGAATATCTTAGAGGCTGCCGTGTGGGAGGTGCTGGCAGGTATTACCTCTGGAGCCCACAGACTGAAAATAGGATATCACTGCCAGAGAAACACACTGGGCACGGACAGGAAAGACATGAGAAACAATTCCTCTAGTAAAGGTGCTGCTGTGTTATTTGCATGGCACAGGGTGTTTCCTCAGCTGTCTGAGATGGCTTCCTGAGAAGTAATGGCATTCACAAGGAGCAGACGGGTGTCTCGAGGAGGTACGTGAATAAATTTCCAGGCAAGTAAGGGTGGATACCCCATGGATATGTCTTTATGCTGTGTTATTTGCATGGCACAGGGTGTTTCATCAGCTGTCTGAGATGGCTTCCTGAGAAGTAATGGCATTCACAAGGAGCAGACGGGTGTCTCGAGGAGGTACGTGAATAAATTTCCAGGCAAGTAAGGGTATCCATGTCTTTAGTTGGCTGCCAGGTCAAGACATGTACATGCTGACCTGTGAGCACCATATTTACCTGTGCTGCATGCAGGCACCCGCCCGTCCTTTCTAGGTTACAAAATCCCTTCCTCCCTCAGCATCACATGAGTACTAATGATTTAAATTGCAGATAACTCCCGCGAAGTAGGTAATGAACTTCATTTCACAGAGAAAGAAACCAAACCCGTAAAATTTGTGCTATACCCATCACTGCAAAGGAACCATGGGGCAAATTCTTGAATGAAACCAGCTACTGAGAAATGGTCTTGTATGACAAGAATATCCCTTGTCACAGTCACTGCAAAGCAAGCTCAGCAGGTGCCGTTTCAAATTCAGTATCTCGGCCATCTACTTTTCTTTTAAAATAAATGAAAACAGTCCCTGGCACGTAGTAAACTGCTTGCCAGACTTAGGAATTCTTTAGCTTACATTATCTTTAGCACATTTAAGTGCCAAAAAGAAAAAAAAAAAAAGAAACTGGGTAAATGTGTAGTTAGTTGTGCTCGTAAAAATGTCAACTCTGTCAAAAATATTTGTGTGAAAATCATAAACAAAATCTGCTACCTTAAGTTATTTGGTTCCTAATTATGGGGCAAAATGACTTATTTTTCATGAAGCTTAAAAAAAAGAGAGCTAACACTGTGATGGAAATATTGGCACAATCTTGACTCAGCTGCTTCCCTTGGGTAATAAAGTTGCTCCCGGAAAGAAGAGGATTATAATCTTCACAGAGTACGTTAAAAATCCAGCTAGTATGCCAAGCTAGCTTAGCAGGTTCCTAATAGGATGTGCAATTCTGCACCTCTAAGTATGTTTGGAAGGGTTCAGGAACTTAAAGGCAAGAGAGGATTGGTTAGTAGTCCTTTAATTGGCCTTTTTGGAGTGGATTTCTTGAACTGCAACTCTCAGATTTGCACACTTGCTTACAGAGGCTGGATAAGCATATTCTATAACCTAAAAAGATAAACAAAAGCAGTAGGTCACCAGACCAAATCATGCAGGTCAGTGGAGAGGAATACCTATAGCTATCTTGAGGTTTGTGTTCGCTGACCTGTGGGAACAGTTGGTGGTCCCACTCCATTTCTGAAGGACAGATGTCCTCACCCGCACGCTACCACAGGTGGCAATGCTGTGGTCAGCAGACCCCATGGGCACATCCCAGACGTGAACCCCCGCAGAAAGGGTTTGTTGGGGCCAGGTACACTGGCAGGGCCTTTGGAGAAGTTGCCCTCTCCTCCTCCTCTCTTCTTTGCAACTTTATAAAGCAGACTTGCACTCTTACAACTTGTGATTAATTGGGAAACTTTAACTGGTAATAAAGTTGCAGGGAGTGGAAGTGAGCATTCAATGGTATGGCCATTCAGGGACTTTATTTCCAAACTATGGAGCGAATGCAGGCATTGCCATCTTCTCAGAACAGAATCGCATATGTTTGTGCATGGTTTTAAAGTGTAAGACTCACCAAACCAACATCGAAACAGAGAGTCAAAGTATTTATTTCTCTTGCCCTGAACTCCAAAGACAATTTGTAAAAATTAGTGTCCAACTGTACTGATAAGGTCCTATTCAGCAGTATTCAGGTTTCTCAAGAATCTGGAGAAATGGCGGTGGAAGGTCTGTCATGACATGGCACAAAAGAAGTTACTAGCAAGAAGCAAA
>KL287269.1:0-12644 GCA_000699545.1 Podiceps cristatus | reverse complement strand
ATACACGATTGATACGGCAGATGCCCTGAGAGGTAGAAGTCACCAGGAAGAATACAAATCGAGTTAAAGATTAAGCTGAGAAGTGATGTTCAAGCAGCATAAACTGACCTAGATATATTTTAAATTTTTGGGCATCCAAGTCCTGTTTCCTCAAATCTCTACCCAGTTTTCATTAATGCTTCATGAGAAGACTTTATTGCTTTGCATCCACCCTGGCTCTGCTTCTGTGAAAGCAAGCTTTGTGTATTCTGGGAAACAGATATGATTAAGAGATATATTTGGGTAGATTTGAGGATTGTCATTCTTCCTGGAATTTCAGAGAAGTACTTGTCACTCGACCCTGGCTTTTGGGAAGAAACATGGGCCAGTTTTGGGACTCCACAGATTTTTTCTGGACTCTCACAGCTGGCCTTTGCAACCTTCTGGAGGGACCAAGCTAAAGCCCAAAACCAGAGCGACACACGAGACAATTAACACGTTAGACCTCCCCATCCCCCAGTGAACTTTTGTCGGCCTCTCCTCTTCCTGAAAGAAAGGGGGAAAAACATCCTTTTTGTGGTGGCTGCTTATTATATAAAGCAAATCAAGAGTGAAGGGAGGGAGCAAAGAGATGGCACAGAGCCCGATAAGTGCACCCTTAAATCTATAATTAAAACCAAAGGCAAGTTCCCAATATAGCCAATTCAGTTATATAAGATCTTACAAAAGCTTCACACTGTTTGCTGGGTTTTGCTTTATTACTGTTCCCTCTCCTCGGAGTTCACTTCAGGTCAGTAGTGGATGAGGTATTGCAGTCAGAGTTTATGGCAGGGTAGAAATCTAACAGTGCCCTGTTTGTAAAGATATGCAAGTGTGCACCCAGAAGGAAAAAATGATCACTGGCTCTACTTGAAAGAGAAAAAGTTAATGGTCACTCTGGAGCTCAGTTTAGGCCACCTCCAGCTCCGGAAACAGATTGCTAGTTACTTAGAAATTACTTTAAATGATGTCCTGAGAGTCTGTAAAAGGCTCCTTCTCGTTCACTGATCAGAGAAATATGGCAAAACTGCATGTAAGACAAGAAATCAGTCCCGATATGGCCTCGCTAGCTGGCCAGATTAAGCCATGAAGATACAGGAGTGTTCTCAGAAAGTCCACAAGACTATACAACGTTTCTTCGTGCCTACTAAAAGCAGCCTGCAGGAAAACATGAGCTCACCTGGCATTTTTGTTAAGTGTAGGCAGCTTACTGTTCTGTGCAACTGTACAGGGAGTAGCTATCTCCACGTGGGAGTTGGAACACGTATCAGAACCACTACATTAAATAGTATGCAAGCTAGGTTTCAGAAATACAAATAAAAAGCAGTTATAATTAGTGATAAAACCCTTCACTGCTGCATTATCCTTTTTTTCAGCAGGGATACGGAGTAGCATGTCTAGAAGCAATGGTTTCCTAGGACCATGCTGAAACTAAGCTCTTCCTCCACATAAAAAATCAAACAATCCAAACCACCAAGAACACCATGTTTAAACACAGTAGAACCACCCAGCAGCAATCAGCACTGCACAGACATCCGTGTATTTCTGAGGTACCAGATTTCAAAGATAAGGAGGACGTGGGTGCCAGGGGAAGAAGACACAGTTGCCTTCTCTGCTTTCTTGTTAAGTGACAAAGTGTAGGCATATGTGACATGCAACCTCCAATTTCCTCAGCTAACACAATTTGCCGAAGTCCCATATCCCAGGGTGGTAAATGTCCTCAAGAAGAACTTACCTGGAGCAAGCTGACAATTGTTGAGTGTAGCACCAATGTTCACAGATCTAAAAACCTTTGTGTTCTAAACCTTATTATATTTACATTAATTTGCCCCACAAAAGTAGAAGTAGGGGAAAATAGAATACTTCCCCAAAAAATTCCTAAAATACATCTCCTTTTTCTCCTCAGTGACAATCAGAGACTTTACCATTGTTTTTACCGCCATGATAGGTAGCAGAAAAATGGGAAGAATTATTTGCAGAAATGTTTGTGAAATTTATGACCATGTTTTCTTTGCAATATGAAACCCCATTGAGGTATACCTTTTAAAAATTTGGAGGCCGTGTCAATTTTAACGATATGTTAATTGCTTGAACGCTGTTGTCTTTTTTTAGTTCCCAGCTTGCAAATATCATATGCAAAAGTACAGAGAAAATCACCATGGACAAAACTGTGTTGTTGATAGAGTATATTTAAAATATTTTATCTGATTGGATTCAATTCCAGTTCCACCTGCATGCCTCCAACAGAGGACTTTTGTGATTAATATCTGTTAATGTCAGGTATTAAAATGGTTATCCAAAGAGTATTGTTTAAATTGCACGGGTTTGGGAGCCAGGGCTCAGCTCTGCAAAGACCTGTGTGGGACAGCAGTGGGAAAGAGAGGGTCAGGGATCCTGCTTTCCTCGGGCACTCGCCAGCCCTCATGGCAACACAGGTGCTGGCAGAGCTCCAGCTTCACACTGACAGCGGAACAAGGCCCTTCAAAGGCAGATTGGTCTTTCCAGTGCAATAGCTCCACAGCTGCCGTGCAAACTGGCAGACCTGCTGGTATGCAGGAGGAACGCCTGCTTACCCTTTCAAAAGCTTACGCACGGTGCAGACACGCTGAACCCCAAAAGGCATCTGCACACAACAGAAATACGATGTTTTCACAAAGTTTTGCAAAGCTGTATCAGACGTACAGGGCATAAATTAGAAATGGGTTCATGAAGTCTCATTTAGATGTAGTATCAGCCTAGATTGTATCTGCTGATGCCATTCAAACTGATAACCACCATCAAGTAACTATCTGCAAGAAGGTTGACATCTCTATATTAAAAGGGAAGACTAACACTAAAAATGAAGGCTCATGTTGTTAGTATTTTCATCATAAAATATGTCATGAGCTGTTGTTTTCTGAGTGAAGACATTGGTCAGACAAGCTTTTGTGATGCTATCACAGAATCAGAGGAACTGAGGTTGGAAGGGACCTTGGGGGGTCATCTTGTCCAACCTATCTGCTCCAGCAGGGACACCTAGAGCAGGACCATGTCCAGATAGCTTTTGAATATCTTGTTATATATAAATATTTTTTTAATATCTCCTTATCTGTGAACCCATGTAGTCTTCCAGCTGTATATTCAATATGACATCTAGGAGCAGTAAGCAGGCATCATCCATTTACCAGCTAATGTTCTCAGACAAAACACATTTTTTACCTGGGGAGAAAGATGGCTACAACACAGGCTCTTAACACTAGACTATAGCACTTCTTTCTCTCTTTGGAAGGGCACTACACACGGTCTAACGAGAACTTCTATAAGCAGTCAGTCCAAGTGAGAAACACCATCAGTAGTTCAAAGTACACAAACTCTTCTCTTGTGTCTATCTAGAATGTTTAAACCATTTCATCAGTATACTGCCATCTTTCACATGTACTTACAGATAGAGGCTC
The DNA here is from genome assembly GCA_000699545.1 of Podiceps cristatus. Classification (NCBI taxonomy): domain Eukaryota; kingdom Metazoa; phylum Chordata; class Aves; order Podicipediformes; family Podicipedidae; genus Podiceps; species Podiceps cristatus. The sequence goes on along the minus strand of KL287269.1, from coordinate 9,192 downwards.
AAGAAAAAAGTGCATCTGGCAACTTTTTCACAGGCAAAAGATGGTCAACAAGTTTTGTGCAAATCTCATCAAGAGGAATCAATGTCTTTGCCAGTCTTACATTGCTTTCTCATCTGACATCCACTCTAACTGAGACCACTGGGAAAAAAAAATCGTTTGATGGCTCAAAGCATCTGTTAGTTTTGTGGTGTTTTTTACCTAATCAAGTCAAGGTAATCAAGCTTGAGCTCTAAAAGCTAATCAGGTTCTGGATGGGATTGACTTGAATACAGGATTCCATTTCCTTGAACGCGTTTGCTAATCATTACAGTCTATCAACTTGGTAAAATAACCTCATTGTGTCAATGCTAGCACTAATCGACTCACTTTCCAGGGCTCAGATAGTCTAACAAGTATTTTATTCTCGAGACTTGTTTCAAAACTAATTTGAACCGTCTCATAGATTTTCAGCTTCAGGTGCCATGTCTTCTCCTCCTGTAATATGCTGAAAACCAAGTTCAGTTCATAGTGCTATGCTGACATCTCGTTCCCTTTTCATTTCCTTTTTTTTATGTTTTACATTATGAAACTGCACAAATGATTTCAAGGGATCATTCAAATAAGGTACATAACATGTATATGACAGATCTTAGGTACTGTGTCAGAGGATAAATGTAAAACAGCCTCTGATTTCTCAGCACAGTAAAAGCCTCTTTCTCATTACAGTCATCTGCTAACATATCTTTTTCTGTTTAACCTCTGTTTTGATTTCTCCAAGCCTTTCACTGTTTCTTTTATTTTTACCTCTGAGGTTTTAACTTTAGATAGACCAATTGATAAAGGAAATACCAAGTGGAGTTTCACTTTCCATTCATGCTATTTTCCTCCCTTAATGTTTTCAAGACACTTTTCAGTTATTATTAAAATCCTTCCCTCAGAATGCACATGTTCAAACTTATGTGTAATAACAGTGAAACTAGAGATGACCATGGCAAAGTCCAAAGCCTTTCTCAGTTTTTTGCTGTTCTTTTTCAGATGTGTAACTTGCAGAAAAACTGTCCATGATTTTCAAGACTTTTCCTGTTCCACCATTTGGAGCTGTTACATCTAGCAGAGAACCTGCCTCCCAGTGCAGTTTCTAAGCATATTTTTCTCTGAAGACTTCTAATTCTTCTCAGGTGACTTTTTTAAAAAACGCACTGCGATAAAGTGCCTGGATGCAAGTAAATTGGTCACCAAGGTAAGGAGTAAGTAAATGGCTTTTCTTAAATGAGCTAATTAAAAATGCTTTTATTTTTATTTTTATTTTTTTTTACTACTAATGCTGTGCACTCTTTTAGAACTGGTTTTTATTTTCTATACACTTGTGAAGATAGCTATGAACAAATAGTTTGGCAATGCTCCTGCACATAACATCCTGTTGGAAATAGGTTTGAGAGAAGAGCTACTTATGTTCTCCTGCCCCTCAGCTGTGACAAGAAAGAAAAGGAAAACTCAGTTCAATCTTTGAAGCAAACAAAACCCGCAGAAAAAAATAAAATCCGTGATCTCTTTCTTGTCTTCTTCCCAGGGAAACCATGGCAGATGAGACCCAGGGCAGTAGGGAAGATTCTTAGTCCTTCAGAATTATTCACTCCTCCTGCTTGTGGAGGTAAACCAGAAAGTAGGCAGGTCTGCACTTAGGTATGAAAACTGCTTCTCTCCAGTGACTGTACAAAGAACCAGAGCAGTTGCAATCTGAATCACTGAAGATTTTGGATGTTATAGTAGTCAGAAAGCCTAAATCAGGCACCCAGGTAGTGAGCTGGAGTCTAAAACCAGGAAAAACAAGGGAGACAGAGCACCATGAATTCAGAGGGAAGATATTTTTCTATTTTAAGTCTTCAAATTTGCCTTAAACCTGTGCTATGAAGGCAGCACATCATTGGTTACTTCCGCGGTGGGTAAGGAGGCACCTTCTGAAAGCACTTGCAAAATTGCGTAACATCTGAATGCAGGGTGGGATCGTGGCACCTCTCTGCTGTTTTAGCGTTTCATTTGCAGGCAGCAAGTGTTCTGATCTACTTGCGTGCTGTCAAAAACGTGCGTGTCTTTTGTGTCCCACAGAAGTTGTGTGGCAGGAGGAGGTTCCTCCCCAGAACTCCTCCCTTACACTGCAGGTATTTGAGCTTTCCAGCCTGCTGGTAGCAGGAGGATGTATATTATGGGTAGTGCCAGCAACTGTTCTCTTGTCTTTGCCCAATGTGGAAACATGCTCAGGAGTCCTCTGAATGATAGTTCTTGGGTATCATTTTCCAAAAATAACCCAAAAGCCCCTTGGTACACAGTAAGCTGGCAGTAATTTTTACATTACTCCAAAAAGTATCCTGTTCCTTGCTTGACAGATCCGTTTTCAATGCAGGTTTCTACTTGTCCTTTAGCTCTCCTGTTACAGGTAGACAATAGAGTTTGACTGTTTGTCTCCATCACCCATGGCTTTATTTGCTGCCAAACTGTTTCAGGAGGATATCTAGCAATAAGCACAGATGTACTCAGGGCTGTCTGTCCTACAGAGAGCACAGAAATTTGGGGGGGGGGGAGAGAAAGCTAAGAAGGCCTGACAGTAGGAAGTGTGAAGCCCACCTCAGGCACAGGAAATTGATCTTTAAAAATACATCTGCCTGACTCAGCCCAGGGGCACAGTACAGCAAATAACAAGGCAATTGGAGAGGAAGTAATAACAGTTCTGAGAAAAACTGCACCCCAGCCTAGTGCGTTTAAAAGATGTTCCCAAAGTGATTTTAAATAACGCAAATTATGCCAGAGAATGGAGACTACTAATACTTCAATCTGCAGTTTTGTTACCTGCACAGAATCCATCACTTGAAACCTCTCTAGCAAGCCCTGGCTCCACTTGCACATGTAACAAGTGTGTGTGTTTTGTGGGGAACAGAGAGGCTGAGACAGAGCCAAAGCAAGTTTCGGAGAGTGGCACTGTCAGTGCTACGGGCTCTACGTGGTACAAAAGCAGCTTCTCTGAGGACTGATGGCTTGTGTGTACACAGGGAGGCTGCTAGGAAATCAAAAGCAATGTTAGGTCTCTGTCAATTAGAATGAACCCCTCTTTCCAGCTGTCATAAAATCAATGTATTCCCTCTATGCTTGCTGTGACAAATATACTGTAATAAACTTCTAGGAGAAGCAGTAACCAAGTATTACATGAAGATAGTGATTGTGTCTGGCTGAATTTTCCTCTCCGCATATAAATTCTAGTCGTAGGTTCCCGAGTTTTTTTTCCGGCTCCGTGCAGCAACTGAGATGCAGGTGTGCTTCTCAGAAAAATTCCTGCCTAGGATATCTGCAGCATGCAGTAGTGTCTGTGCAGAAACAGATGATCCTTGTGCTTGTGTCAGCAGACCTGCGTGGCTGGGCAACATTAGTTTTCAGAGCAACAATTCTGAGGTGCCATCTGCAAAGCACAAGAATGCATCATACCATGAGAGTACAAAATATATGCGTCTTCATCCAAGATGCTGGCCTATCTCCCCCTGCCATATGCTCCAACTGCTAAGCTAAGTTCCCATTCCTGAGTACGTGCCAAACAGTAAAAACAGCATAACCCCTTGAGTTACATCCAGTAACACAGGGCTACGGGATCTTCACCAGATCATGATTCAGCAGCTGAAAATTCAGATGAAGATGTACTATTCATAGCTGATAGTGAAAAGTGAAGAGAATTAAAAGTAGAAACCAGAAGAAAGTAACCTGAGATAGGCCTCACCTTTCTTTTTTTTTTTTTTTTTTTTGTTTTCTTTTTTTTTTTTTTTTTTTTTTTTTCTGTGTTAGACTCCTGTACCTCACACAGGGGGAGGGAACTCACAAAGGGATTAAAGAAAGAGCATAAACCAACATCAAGTAAGGGATAAGAAACTGAAAGGTGTTTGAATTTAAATATGCTCCAATTCACTGTTGATTCCTTACTGAAAATTTCAGAATTCAAGAATGAAATTGATAGCAATTAACAGAAATTCAGATAATTGAGTGATCACTCAAAATTGTTACAGAATTCATTAGAGAAATAGATGTCCCACGAATTTTTTAAGTGCCATAAAGAATCCAATGGAGAATCACAGCCGCACTAGCATATTGCACTACCTTTAAAATTTTTTACTCCATTCAGAATGATGAGGTCTGAACTCCATGTTTTCAAACATTCAAAGATAAAAGTATGCCAATGATGCCTACTCCAAAGACTACAGAGGAATTAATGCTGATTCTCAATCACATTTTATCCAAATTCAATAGTGTGGGGTTACACTTTCACTGGAATGAAGGTTTAACAAGCACAAGAAAGAACCTTGGAGCAATAATTAGATAATTGCAGAAATGCCATCCCTTTAAGTAGCACTGAACTGCTCCCACAGGGGATTCACAGGAAGACCCTAGTAGAAAATGAGTGGAAATCCAGCACCAGTGCTGAGAGATATCGGCCCCGGTTCTACAAACCCTTACTGACATGAATAATCTCAGACAACGGAAGTCCAGGCTGTGCCGTTTTTTACCCATGCTCACCTCTACACATAAGAAGCACATATTCTTCTTTGCTGGAAAAATCCTGCCCTGGTTGCTGTCCTTACGGATGCCTCATTTGCAAAGCAAAAAAGTAGCCTCACTTCCCTAGAAAAGTGGGCAGCAGGATTCAACGAGGGAAGGAATTCCTGTGGTCAGGGCCACGGGATGACAGGAATGTCAGCTCCACTGAACCATCTTCCTCTACACGATAGGCACAAGAAAGAGCTGTAAGGGCATGGGAAGGACAAAATAGAGAAGGAACAAATTTAGAAATACAGCTGAGCCTTCCTGTGCCTTCCTCTGCTGTTGGCTACAGCCATTGCCATAGAGCAGCTGCTGGCCATCAGCAGTTGAGCAGGCTTCCAGCCAGCCCAGTTTATTTGCCCAGTGTTCAACACACAATTATTCTGTGGGATCCTGAGCAGGAAAATAGGTTGCCCCTTGCACATCAGTGATACCCAAATATAAAATAAAACATTGTGTAAGAAGCAGGACAACTTCTGTAATCATTTAGCTTTGATGAAATCTTTAGGGAGAATGCAAAGCCCCAAGCAGGGAAAATCAGACCCACACTTTTCAACACAAGTAAACCTACAAGTTATATTACATGCTGTCAGCAGAAATCAGTTTTATTCTAGACATTTGATTTATAGTTCTTCAGTGTTTAATATGTGTTTGCCATCTCAGACGCTGTACATATAAATATTTTTTACCATAAATCAAAAAATATGTTTCAATTAGACTTGGCAAGCATTTCATTTTCTCTCAAAGTGTCCTAGGAGCATAAGCCATCTTGGCTTTGCCATCCGTACCTGAGTGCATCACTGATGTCTGCGTACAGGCTTGTATAATTTCCCGAGGCGCACCGGTTCCTGGTGCTGCCTGGCACAACTTACAGCGGTAAGACAAGATGTTGCAATGTGTACATCAGCCCCATAGTGACTATTGTAAAATGGGGGAAATAATAGAGGTAAAAGCACTCACAGTAAAAATGCTTAATGAAGAGAAAAGCAAGCAAACAGGAATCAGTTACATGCATACAATACAAAGGATGTTATCAGAATCTGGGACATGTTTTATATAGATACACCTACTGTTCTTAATCTTCTTTAGTTTAATTAAGGCAATTATTCACCGGGCTCTAGATACTGTGCAGAAAATTCTATCTTTTTATCTGCAAAGAGTGCTAGTTGAACATTGCATTTTTCAGTAGCTGGGTGATATAGAGCAGACATTTCTTCCTATCTCTTCAGTAAAGAAAAATGCCATTTTTTGCCTGAGTTTAGTGATCATGGATGCTGTCATTCCTACCACTCCAGAAATGTATTCATACAGAACTGCTTCCTTCAGCAGCATCCCCTCACAACGCTCTGCCTGGCACCTCGTCCCTGGACTGGCGTGCCTGGAGGCAACCAGAGATTCATCAGCATCTTCTTCAGTGACAAAATGAGGCTTTAGAAGGAGGCCATGATTCAGTGGCCCACTTGAGCACCTGCTTGACTTTAAGCATGTGCACACTCTCGTGCTTATTCAGCAACTGCTTGAGGCCAGCCCTACGTTACGGCTTGCACTTAAATTACATGGAAGCCTGCTGGACTCAAGCACATGTTTTAGTGCTTTGTGAAATAGGATCTACAGGGATTAGGAACCCAGAAAACATCCTGAGTATAACCAGATTCTGACAATTATATTTTACTTGGACTTAATTTGCTTGGGCATGGGACTGAAATAAGTGGATTTGAACACAAATGTATCCAAGGTGCTTCTTTGTTCTGAATTTTCTGAGAACAAGTACCCTGCATCTATGCTTTTTTCCCTTGATATCAACTTTTGTAATGAGTGGTTAAGAGATACTAACCTTTACATTTTAGGCATGAGACCAATGCATCCAGGGAGAAGAAATTCAGCTAAAGGCTGATTTCCCTTCCAGCACATTCAGACAGGTCAAGGGTTGAATGCATTTAACTTCATCGCGCTATGAGATTTCCTAGGGAGAAGTGACTGTTAATGAGAAGCTCAACTAGAAGACTTGATCTCCAGGTTGCTACTAAGATGCCTTAGAAGAGCTCACCATTTTCCTCTCTGTTTTTACTTTTTTTTAAACAACCTAGCTTACTTACCTTACAAAATACCTACCTGAGAGAGTCCATCTTAACGTAGGAACTATTTAGACAGATAAATGGCTTTCCTCAGAAGAATACATAAAAGAAATTCATAGAAAAGCAAATGCTCCTATTTTATGTAAGCATCTCATACAATCATGAGTATTTCCCAGGACACATCTGCACAGGGCAAGGACTGGTTATAATAGATTGACTAGTCTGACTTCAGCTGACATCTTCAATGTGCACCCAGGACAGAGCCATGGCTGGGAAGAACCACTCTTGCAAGTACCACTATTGAAAATGCCTATGTGAATAGACAAAAATGACAGTATATGGAGGTAATCTCTTTCTTCCCCTCATCATGGACTTGATGATCTTAGAGGTCCTTGCCAACCTTAACAATTCTATGATCTTTGTGGTTATAAATCTGGTTTAAGAGATCAGTGAATGCTGAAGGAGAGTTGAAGGGTTACTCCTGCCCCAGGCAGGGGGTCTGGAGGTTTTCCTCTGGGTTTTGTTTCCCATCGGTGTTTGTTTCGAAGCAGAGGTTGTATCAGAACGTGTTCCCTCACAGGCATTTTTCAGAGACACACACAGACGACACAGACACAGACACACGCTGCCCTTCAGACTCAGTTATGAAGTGCAAGAGGTCAATTTAGTGCTATTTATCCAGGGCTATTACCTGCTGTAATGAAACATTTTTCTTTTCTCTCACACTCGCTCCTACTAATATGGTTGGAAGGTATTTCCTGTGAAAGGGATATTGATGATGGTGCGCTTAACCGCAGTGCCCGCGCTGTCACAGTGTGTACATGAGGGAAGAGGCTCCTTTAAAGGTCTTCTAATTCTTCAATTCTCTAGAATTTTCAGCAACTGTAGGAAATAAATGCAGTGTGATGTATTTTTTTGGTCCATGAAGTAAATTAACTGTAACACATTTGTAATTTGAGATTTGTAATAAGAGATTAGTTTACATTTTGTCGCATGAAAAAAATATGCTGTGGCAATGATATAAAAAAATCCAAAGCTGAAAAAACCCAATTCAAATCTTAGACATGCAATAATTTCCCCAAGATTATTCCCAGTAAAGCTTCATAGCTCCTGGTTCAATGTTTGTATTTCAAGATTCTCTCTCTTTTTTGCAAACACACACGCATCCCAGTTTTCCTTGGCATCTCTTAAATGACCGCTACATATCCTTCCCTTTCCCCCTCCTCCCCCTTGCCTTTCTACCGGGTTCTCTTATCTTCTTTCTTCCTTCCCGCTCTTGTTCTTCTGCCTCCAGGACCTCATAGTTACTACTTCATGCCCAATCGCTCCTATTCAGTCCTGTCTCCTTTTCTCTCTATCCACTGGTAAGGAAAACTTACCAGAATGCGTATTCTCCAAGCACTCTTTTCATTTAAATGTGAAGAAGAGTCATCTGAGCCTCTCTCTTAGTGAAGAATTGGTCATTTGTCAGTCGAAGAAGTTTCATATCTTTATGTACTTTTGAATAACTTGAGATTTTATTGTCTTATGTTTTGGTTGTAAAAATAAGCATTTTGCAAGAAACCAAAAGCGAAACGGTATCATTCTGTCTCACACAAGTCACAGCCAAATGTTTGAGTGCTTAAACCCCCCAGCTAGGCTTTTGACTATAAATTGCTTTCTAGTAACTAGTTTATCAGAGGAAACAGAAAGTTTTATTTCCCAAAACGTGCAGAAAGGCTGCCTTCGAACTCCGCACTGCTTAACTTTCAGACATGCTTTCCTCGGTGCTGCACACCAGTTCCCTCCCGCCCCACTTGCATGCATATTCAATGGACCATATGCTTGATCTCAAATATCTCTGGGCATTATGGATCCTATTCATCAAGAAGTGGCTTGTACACTCATGAGCAAGGGGGAAAAAAAAAAAAAAAGAGAGACCTTTTCAAAGAGCATTCAAGAGTTTTCTGAGAAAGAAATCCCAGTACACAGTGACCTGTACGTACCAGGCTGCGGTCCACTTTAAACTAAACCCACATGTTTCTGCTGAAAACACACACACGGGCATTAAGAAATTCTCATTATTTCACCATAAAGGAGGCCTGTAGAGAGATCTCATGAGGGATTTAAGCGGGAGCTTACTGACAAACACAAACCTAGTGATTCCTTGGAATCCAAAGCGGTTTGTGGGGTGACAAGGCAGTCCCATCACCAACCCTTGGTACATGACAAAAGCAGAGGCAGCTCCAAAGCCGACATACCAACTGCCTTGGGATCTGCCACGCAGCCAGATGCTGTGTTGGGAATTTTTCCCTGACACCGTGGCATATGGCTTTGCATTGACATTTGAAGAGCATGAGATGGACAGAAACAATCCGGAGAGGGTGGGAAATGGATGACACATCAGCCTGGTGCTTATGCTTGTGGTTTGGTTATTAAGCAATGCTTAAATGCATCTTTGGCCCTATGGCAAAGAAAAATCTTGACCCGAACAAAGTCCTGATGTAACTGTATTAGTTGTAATGCAGTTAGTGTGAGGATTGATTTATCAACTTGTTTGCTTGTTTTTTGTTTTTTTTTTTTT
>JMFS01128574.1:0-37392 GCA_000699545.1 Podiceps cristatus | reverse complement strand
TTTTTTTTTCAAGATATGGGTACACAATCAAGAGCAATTTAGTTAGTGAAGTGTAGCAAGTCACCATCTGTTAGATGAGCCACATCCACTAACTGAGCTGCCCTTTGAGTTCACTCCAGTTGAAGAATAAACATCTTTGCTTAAACCACTGTAAAACGCAACAAGTTTGTAGCGCTCCTCTGCCGGTACATATCAACATCACAGCTGAGCGGTTTTAAATGGCCCACATAGGCAGCCAGCAGTCAGCCTCTAACTAGGTGATGAAACCACCGATTTCTGTTCTTATTCAAATCTTTTAATTCCAATTCAGCAATAAACCTCCCTTTCAATGACTCAAGGAATGATTTGCTTTGTCTCACATACCTAGGCATCTAAAGAAGCTTTGACAGGGAGCATACCTAGAGTTTCTGATATAAATATATAATAAATCTTATGTTGTCAAGCATGGTGGCATTTTTATTTTATTTTCAAAGAGAATTTAATCTAACTTCCCAGGGGATTCTTCTTTTGTGTCATAACAAAGTCTGGCTTGTAATGGATTTCCCATTTTTCTATCTTGAATAATGGCAAAATTGCTGCACAGAGAAGTAGCATTCTATAATATGTCACAAAACACAAGCGGGAAGTGACAGTTGTCTTTGAAAGGCTGGGCTCAGCCCAAGCCCCGATTTCTAGAATCACAGGCACTAAATTAATATCTCCCCACAATCAGGTTCCAGCCAGACCTGGAGCACAGGGAAAGTCCATATGTAATACGAAAGAAAACAAATAATGAGGGAGAAATAATAATAATAATAATAAAAAAAAAATCAATAAGTAGCATTTAAGGGCCAAACTTTCAATTGAGGTAATGTTGATATAAACCAGCCAAGAATCTGGTTCATAAATATCCATCTCTACATGTCATTCTAAATAAAGGACTTTTATATTAAGTTTATGGCAAGTAATAGGATGTAATGGAATTCACATATCCTTTGGGGAAAAAGGCCTCTGTTATATTCCGTTATAAACCCTTATGTATCAAAGGACTAAAAGCCACTTCTCTCTTCAATGCCATAATTTTCTTCAACTAATTCTAGAATCCTTTCATTGCTATAGAGCGTCCTCATAAAAGACTAGTATTTTCCACCACACTTTAGATGACTGGATCTGTTTTGCCAGCTCACAAATTGCATTGGGCCTTTCTGGCAGAAAGAAGAGATGGTGCTCAGCATACACAAAGTTGTATTTGCCACTAGAAAAAAAAAAAAAAAAAAAGAATAAAAGAAAAAAAAAGAAGAAAAAAAGAAAAACAGACATTTTTTCCAGTATGTTTTGCATTGCAGATCTCAGGCAACAAGTTCAGAGCACAGTAATTAGTGGGTGAGCAACCTTGCACTTATGGTACCCTGTGTTCTGTAACATTTATTGTAGTGAAAAGTCGTCATGGGAACCTAGAGGTAACACTCCTGCTCATGTCCTGATCGTTTTTCACTATGCAATTATACAAGTGCTAATTTACGCTGTTGGCTGTGCCCTTCAAAGAGCACAGACTTTTTATTTATTTATTTATTTATTCCCTATCAAGCCTGGTCAAGACCTAAGGTCCTTTATACATTACTCCTGGAGGCTGCTGTCTTTTCTTCCTGCTCAATGTCGATGTAACCTGCTCGCCTTCTCCGTAGCTGATCTAAAAGCACTGCGCAAGGAGGTTGGGATCGTTATTTCCTTTCACCATGTGAAGAAGCTGAGCCACACACAAACAGATGACTTGCCTGTGCTCTGCCACATGCTGATGACCAAGGGAGCTGCAGAACCCTCAGAAGTCCCTTGAACACTTAGATATCTGCCCAAAAGCCCACAGGGACAATGACAGGGATTTTCTCCAGTGGCTTTAGTGAGCACGCCTTTAATTAAACATCTCACTTTAAAAATTTCTAGTGCATGCACCTCATTAACCAGATCTTATTGCTCCCCAAAGTTTGCATTGCACAGCTCCCCTATCTTCTCCACACAATTTAGTCCCAGCAGCCCAGCGCATGAGCTCCGGGGCCCCACGGGGTGCCCCTGCTTTGCACACTGGCAGGACAGAGGCTCTCATCAGATGGCTGCTACGAGGTGGACGGTGCTGAGGCTCATCAGCCTCACAGCTGAGCTGCTCTTGACGCTATCTCAGAAAGCAGGAGAGCGAGTTGTGTAATTGTTCTGAAAGCCTGCCAAGCAGCTCGTTTACAGAATTAAACAGTCTGTAGTATAATTAACACAGGGAAAACTGTATGGCCTTTTGTTACTTGCCACACAAGGTAGCTCATTTCCTCATCCTAACATGACAGGAGGAAAGGGACCATGCGGACAGGGCGAGCACTGACCGTGCCTGGACCTCTGACCTGTCGCATGTCTCCTGCTATTCAAAAGCACTTGTGTTGCTTGAATAGACGCACAAAGTGCAGACAGAGAACTCATGGAGCTCTAAACTGAAAAGGAGGAACTAGGGTTGCAAAGATGATCACTGCAAGACACAACTTCAATACATCCCAGTGCCATAGTCCCTATTTAAGAGCCAAGCCTCACCTCTACTGTACCTTCCACCATCCTCCTGCTCTGTAGCACCAAGCCATCAATAACAGCCCTGGGCCAGATTTAGACACTCAGTTTTCAGCATCTCCTTCTGTGATGTTTGTGGCAGATTTCTGTTCTGTACCGGGGAACACTGAGTCCTTTTGAAAATCCCACTGGTTTCTTGTTCCTAGCTGCCACAAGTTCTGATACAAAAGGTAAGAGAGAACTTTCCACAGCTCTTGGCGAGCGCCGGGTCACTCTCTGAGCACATCCACACCTGTCACTCCCCTGCAGAGAAGGGCTATCGGGAGGAGGGGAAGCTGGGTGTTACTGAAAGGGCTTCCCACCAATGTGTCTGTGGCCCACAACAGTGCTGTGAACAAGACAGTTTTTCTTCACATACCTTCACATTCACTATGCCACAGTAAATTCTTTCCTTTTTCCTGCTCCAATTTTCTATCTCCCTGGCAAGTATCTCTTCTCCCTTTTCCACCCCTGTGCTGGGAAGCCAGTCCCAGCCATGGTCCCATGCTGGGCCAGCTCAGCAGCAGGGAAGAAGCTCCTCTTGCCAGGGACTGCTGGAAGATGTTGCCATGAGTGGTTTCAAGCCCCCCTCCTCCTATGCCTCCCACCCCCACACTCCGCTTTCTCTTTTTATATTTGAGAGGCTGGAATATCACAGGATAAAGAGACTGCAGCTGTGTTGGGGAAAAGAAACCAGTCACGCCTCAGCAATTTATGGACAATTTCCCATTAATAAGAGATAATGGAGTGCAGTTCAATAGATTTGCAATTGTACACTCGCTCTTTGAGAATATGGAGGGAATCTGACAGCAGTTTGTTCCTCTCAGAAATGGCATTACCATGATTTTGTATATCCCATTGTACACAGGGAGATCTGGACAGTTTGAAATGGTTTAACAGCCTATTACGAAAAGCGCAGGTGTATCAAGATATTGAAATGACCTCAAATACTGTTACTGCAAGGGAAACATCTGATACAAATTACCCGTGGCCTCACACCTCCCACCTGCATGCACTCGGTGGGCCAGCACACTGTGCAAGAGCAAAGGTCTGTTGGTTTTCGTGAATATGGGACCCAATTCAATTCTCCTTGCACAGGAGAGTAGGGAAACACCATGACACAAGATGCTCAAACAGACGTTTTAAGCTGTTGAGCATGTGTTTGCATACCTGTTCCATGGCAGGTCAGCTTGCCTGACTTCCATACTTCCCACGCAAGCTTTAGGGGAAGGCTAGCCTGATCACAGGCTCTTGCTGCCCTATCGTCATGATGGTCTGAAGTTACATGGCCGCTTTACACTGCAAACCAACGCAGGAAAAACAAGTCGATTACTGCAGGGAGGCAGAGTTCCTAGGGGTGAGAAACATGGGTATACAGAATCACAAAATAATCAGTTTATACAGTTGTTTTCTCCTATACCTTGTCACTGAGTGCTTGATTCTTCACTCCCAGTCCTACAGAATCAGGGATTGATACTGCCAGATAAATCTCCTCACTTATGTAAAAGATTATCCTCTTCAGAGTTTCTCTAGACTTGCATACACAGTCCTGAAGAGTCACACTGGTTAATGGTGCAAACAGTTCCTCTCAATTTCAATTTGTTGTCCTCCAGTATAATTGACTCCCTCTTAATACCTCACGAGCAAGGGCAGGCAGAAGTGCACCTTCTGCGTCAGTCATGCTTCTACACACATCCTAGACACATCATCTGCTTAAAATTGAGTTTTCCATCGCTAAGGCTAAAGACAAGCAGAAAATTTCCATTTAAAATTCACATCTCCAGAGCCCCTCTCATTTTGTAGTACTGTACTCTTTTGAAGAAAATATAGCTCGAGTTCCCAATGAAGATGTATTCTCAGTTATTTTACAAGGGTGTGATTACACCTTATGTTTTAGTCTAGCCTCTCACTGTACTAACATTTTGTTTGCTGCAGCTACATGACTGCAAAAGCATTTTAAGCATCACTCCAAAATGACAGCACTGAAGTGTAAGACCATTTTTTTTCCTACATAAAGATAAAGCATTTACTTATGAAGCCAAGAGTCCAACACAGAGGACATTACTATCCAAAAGAAATGACTACCTGTTTTCTCCCCACCCTGGATTAATTGCATTGACAGATACTAGCTCACCCTTTACATTTTTAGAGAACTGTAAGAAACGGGCTTCAAGTCACAAGCTTCTGTAGTAAATCTAAACTTTGCTGAAGTTTGCAGGCCAAGATTTTTGCCAAATTCTTTGGAGTCAATTACTATTTTCTAGCTTAAAAGATTTAAAAAAAAAACAAAACAACAAAACAAAACCAAACCATGGGTAAATCAGTACTGAGGAACTGCACCAGCTCCCTACGGGACTTCTTTGAGAAATAAACCAGAAACAATCAAAGCAGCACCTGGCTGATCCAGGTATAAGTGGAGATACATGAATTGAGCACGTTCTTAATTTGAAACCTATAGTCAGAGCTCAGGACAGATTCTCTTCACAACTTCCCAACACGATGCAAGTTCGCAGCACAGCCTGAAATTAGTCACATATGACATGATTTCCAGTTTTAGTGCAGGTCTCTCACAGTTACAGGCTTTTCCAAAGGATGCAGATTATGGGCTATACCACAAACACCCACATGCATCTCCTGCGACATCGTACCCTTAAAAATGAAGACACAACACTTTCCTAGACAGAAGCATTACTTTCCACTGGGAAAGTTAATGACCATAAATACGGCCGTTTGCTCCAGACTGGCAAGCTCTCCTCCTTCCTACTCCTGCCTGCCAAGACCAAGGCAAACACTGTCCACCTACTTGGTGGCGGACAGATCCAACCTTTCTAAGACTGCATTTTCAAGACAGACATATAAAGGACACGAGTACTATCCTTCACAGAGTCAAACAGAGGAGTCTGGTGATCTGCCCCAGGGCTGCTCCATCACTTTGGAGCGCTGAGCCCTGTACCAGCCTTTCTCCCAGCCAGCCAGCCACCAGGCCAGCCCATCCCTTCCCCACCAGAAGGGGCATTTAAGAGTAAACCAGGATGCTAGGGCTCCCCAGTAATGCAGATACTACAGTCCTGCTTCTTGCTAAAAATAGCTAGCATGCACCAAAGCACAAAATTAAGTCCAGACAAGGTGAAGTTCACTGGGGAAAAAGATGTGGTTTGCATTCCATAACATAGCTAAAAGCATCTCATTTACTCTAAAAATACCCAGAATTTCAGGAGGCACCTTTTTAGATTTTTAAATAGCTCAGCTGAAAACCAACTCTTTTAATGAAAAACAATAGCAAATTACTTAGTTATTATTAATCTCACACACAGAGGCAATCATTGCCCAACTGATACTTTTATTTATCAAAATAATCATACAGATTATTTTAGAAAGATGACAAGTCGTCTTCTTGGCCTCCCTTCTTCTTGCTGTGTTTTAATTTGCATAAACATGACATTAAAACCTGAAAGAATTGCTTTAAAAAACAATTACTCCATCAGCAAAACCTGACAGTGCAGAATCCAATGGCACCACTGAAATCATCTTGGTAAGAAAAGATAATTTTTCCCCTTTACTGACATTAAAACACCTCTCGCTTTTAACAGGACTGCAGTTCAGATTTATGTTTTAGAACCCTTTAATAATTGAACATGTATAAATATCATTATTTTTAGATGCACTGCGGCAGATAGTGAAGGAATAAAAATCCCACACTGAGCACCTTGACAGGGCTGTTCAACCCAAGGGAGGGGGAAGGGAGGAAGGGTTATACAAGATCTTACCATGCTGAGAGAAAAAAAAAAATAGACACCTTCCTATTATCACGCTGTGCTTGTCTCTGGGAGCTTTTGTTCCATTAAAAACTTGTTAATTGCTGCCTTAGTAACAAAGGAACAACATGCTGTGGTGGGACTATTAGGAGGCTACATGGCTTGTTCACCCTTAGAAAGGCAGAGGGGTTTAATTGGCTATGTATTCTTCGAAGATGCAATAAAGTGGGATAATCAACTGGTGTCAGCATCTAATAATGGAGATTCTTTACAAAACTAAAGAGAAAATCCAAACCCTAGGTAATCAAAAGCTATAGCATCCACTTCATCATGCAAAAAAAAATTGAACCGGATGTAGAATTTATGAAGTAGCTGTGCACAGCCAAAAAAATGTTAAGAATTTTAAAAGGCCACCATCACCTCATCTATCTGATGAGGCTGTTCCTTCAGTTCACCAGAAAGGAGGCGTGCAGACGCACATGCAAAACAGCACATCACAAGAGAGTTTACTCAGAACACCCACTGCTCTATTATATTAGCTGGCTAATAAATAATTCCCTTAGTACAGCAATGCAAAGACTATAATACTTTTTCAGTCCTGCTTGGCAAAACAGAACTTTCCTGTAGATCTCTTTTACCTAATGCAATATATTCACACTAATTCTCCAGAACTGCTATTTGTTTTTCCCTTTGATTTCCTTATGAAACAGCATACAACATACTCAAAAAGGTTCAGACCTAAGTATCAGGTTTACAACACAGTTTTATGAAAAGAAATTAAATGGGTGCCTAGTCTGGCCAGTTTGCCTGAGGTCTGAAGCCTCCGGAGCTTTCCCTGTACATGTTCGACCCAGATACCTGTATCAACTCCAAACGGTACATACCAAGGCTGGTTTTCTGAAGCTCAATTTCAGCAGAGCTCTGTTTCCATATGGGCAGTTAAACAAGTTTTCAGGCATCTATGTCTTCTGGGAAGGTGCCATTCTGTTGGTGGCACTGCTAGGCTAGAATTTAGCCCTTATTCAACCACCTATATTGGAGTAGAATGTTTTTGGGGAAAAGAGAGTAGGATCATAATGAAAAGAATAAAAACTCAAGTATGTCGTACATAATTCTCAAATCTACTAAGCCAATATTGCAAAACAACTGACCTCAAAAAAAGAAAAAAAAATCAGGCACTGTACTCACTGCATGAGATTGTGGCCCATGGTTCATTTTAGTGTGTTTCTGAATTATATTTTGGCATCCAGAGTTACGTGGACAACATTGGTTTTGTCTTGCAAACACTAAGTAGTAACCTGTGGTGATTTAACCCCAAATGATAACCAGACCACACAGCTGCTCACTCCCCCCAGTGCGGAGAGTAAGAGAATGGGAGAGTGAGCTCGCAGTTTGAGATACAAACACTTTACCAGGACAGCGAAGGAAAAGATAAAAATACATTAATTAATAATAATAATCTGTAAGGATAATAGAATATATAAAATGAACGATGCACCATTTCTCACCACCTGATGACCAACACGCCCGTCCTGAGCAGCAGTCAGGGAGCAGGGATGTTCCCCTGCAGCCATCCCAGAACAGCAAGTTCCAGAGAGAGTGAGCGAGTGAACAAACAAACAGGCCCAAATGAAAAAAAAACAAAAACCAAAAAACAAAACCACTAAAACAAGATAACAAGAAGGGAACATGAGCAGAACACAAACTGAACAAGGAACCAGAGTCAAGGGCCAATGGCTGACCCCCACTCACCCGGGCCATGCCGTCTATGCCATGGAACACTCTCTTTGGCCAGTTTAGATCAACTGTTCTGGCTGTGCCCTCCCAAGTGTTTGCACCTGCACATCAGCAAAGCCTGGGAAACGGCCAAATGTCCCTGATCGTTCAGTAGCAACCAACAGCAGCAGCATTTTCCTGCTATCACCATTTTTCACACACTAAATCCAAACCACAGACAAAACTAGCTCCATTCTGGCTGAAACCAGGACATAGCCTTTTCATCCTTACTAATGTATATCTCAAGATATTTGCAAAGCAAGAGAGTCCCCAAAATTAGAGTGAGACAATTGGAATAATTTGTTTCACTTTTTAAAGTGTTTTTTAAAGTATTTTGGGTTTATGTTTTAAAAGTAACCAATAGCTTTTTCAACAAGAGACAGCAGACGAGAATCTCATGGCCTTTTCCCTATCCTTGCAGTAAGCATCCTCAAACAGAGAACTGTTAGACTCAAAATTAATCCTCATCTTAAACAAATACCCTTTGTTTATTGACAAGTGGACTCTTCTTGTTCATGTATACTCACCAGTGTTTGGCATGAGGTAGAGAAGCAGGAAGGAATAAAGATGACCACAAGGACCATTCTTTTCTCTTCCCTTAACACAGACCCTTTGTGCAAAGTAAATGCCAACTGTGACAACAGTTGTGATCACAGCTTGCTTGTGAACCCCCTTCTTCCCTCCCAAACCCTTTGGGGTTCAAAGGCAAGCTGCACTATAGGTAGTTTTAGCTGGGTTTATCTGAAGAGACTCCAGCAGGACCAAAGGTACTTTCCTATTGAAGGGAGTCCAGACCTTCATGCGGAAGAAAAGGGCCGTTTGGCAGGCTACAGCTGTAGCTTGTGGGGCTCAGGCCTGGCACCTCCCATGCATTACTAAATGGAAGGAGCGTTTTCTGTCTGTGTCCTCATATTAATTCTGTAATGAAGTTGGGAGCATCACAAGGCTTTAGCTGTATATGGGATTAGACCAGGCTTAGATAACTGAATAAATGAACTGACTTAATTAGCTCTCCTGAAACAAATTATTATACAGTGCTCATTTCCAACTCTCATATGAACCCCAAAGAGTTCTAGAAATGCATTAATTCCTTGAATAATAAATCTTATATTTTTGCATACCTACTGCAATTACGATGGATAATGAGGTTTTAATTAATCAGACCCAGATTTTTTAATGTTATTGAAGAATTAGGGACCTATTTATTTGGTAAACCTTGGAGGAAAAAAAAAAAAAAAAAAAGAAAAAAAGATCAGAAGGCAACAAGAATAACAACAAAAAATTTCTATGTTAAACTAACCTGTGTCTAATGGGCTGCTTAACACCATCCATCCTGCAAACATCCCTATCTTGAAAATGAACTCTGTAAACTGTCAAATCCTGGTCAAAGTATTAACTTTAGTACCTCTCTGAAGGCAAAATTTAATAGTTATTAAATATTAAGCCACCTGCAATACACTCTTGGTTTATACGCAAATAAGATCTTTTCTACTGTAATTTGAATACTCTGTGTACAAAGATTATTTTCTTGCTCATATATTCTATGCTTCCAGGTACTTATGAGCGAGAGCCACTCATTATTATTAACATGGCAAAGCAGCCATTAAATCTTTCATATTTTTCTTTTTTTCCCCAAACCCTTCTGCGGCGATAGCTCAAAGATCTCACTCATGCAAAGGTAGTGGCATTGCAGTTGTCATTAATTATAAATCAGTTTCTAATATGACTGAGAGCACAAAGATTGTAGGGGGTCTCATTAACATAAGATTAGAATTTCCTTGAAGTGTAATTATTTTGCAAGAGAGTCTTGGGCTGGATTTATGACAACGTATTGCATCTCTGCACTTACCACACTGACAAGAGAGATTTTGTTCATCACAGGGAGAACATCAACAATATACACCACTTCCCTTGGAGAAACTCTAGCTCTTGGAAGGAAAAACTAAAGAAGAAGGGACTTTAAATTCTAATTCCAGATTTCTAACAGGTCCCCTTTCTTCTTAGCTCCTTTTTCATAAAAGGAAAGTCATGGCTGGAGAGGGCTGAGAAAGTCAAGAGAGCAACAGTGTGGCAGTGCAAGGTCAACTCCCGTGTGTGTTTGGAATGGGGAAAAAAAGGTAGTGCTGCCAGTTTGAACAAAACTGAATTTATGCCTTACTCTGAGGTTTCTTTTTTTTTTTTTTTTTTCCCCATTCTTCAGTGAACCTCACTGGGCTTGATATGGTAAATAGGTTTGAGTTTCCCCTCCCCGCCTCCCCCTTAAAAGAACTCTGAACCATTTCCTCTGAAAAGCCACTTGGAAAAATAAGGTCAAAAGACATTTTTTATTAAATCTAGCAATTGGCAACAGCACATTCAAGCTGCTTTTCCCTCTGGTTGAATTGTTAACCATTGCACTAAAAGATGTAATCCCTACTGAGGCACAGAGAAAGGAAGGGGGAAGCAGACCCGTCCACAGCTATAGCACAGCTGCAGGAATCTGAATTCAGTATCTGAATTTACAGAAGCAGTTAGGCGCAGAAGCACCTCTGGCTTGAGGAATTAGGAAATTAGTTACTTTCAGCCTAGAGGGGGTTTTCCAATCTGTATCTTTGGGCTCTGGCATAACTTTAAAAATCTGGTCTCTGTGAGTGCCTCACAGAAGACAGACAGATGTGTCTGTTCTTCATGGCCACAGAATTGCTCACAAATGAGAGCCAGCTCCTAACTGCACGGAACAGGTCCCTGGTTTGAAAAACAACCACCAAGCCCCGAGCTGCTGTCAGCTTTCCCAGGCTGATCCTCTGCATTGCTTCTGTTTGGCAGCTATTGCACCCCATGCCAGAAAACTCATTTCAAGAGGACCAAAAATCAACAGAGAGGGGGAGGTTGCTAAATGCCATCTGACCCAGAGAAACTGAGGACACAGTGGTCAAATATTGCTGGGAAATTTTGTTCTGTTTTTGCAGAAATAGTAATCTTTAAAAAGGCACCTGTCCTGGGAAAATGCATGTTTTTGCTCAGGTCTCTACAGGACGAAACTTCCCATTTATTATTAGCATCAGTGCTTCTGCAACCCACCTTGTTAATTCAAAGATTCATTTATGAGCTGCTTTGATATGTTGCACTCAGCTCTTTGAATACTGAAATGCTTTCTTGTGCAGTTTCCTCCACCCCCTAAGTTTCGTTGCCCTCCCCACCACCAATCTAAATTTGCTTTTATGTGCTAGAAAAACAACAAAAAAGTGTGAATTTGCCACTTCTGAACATCTTGTCCTCTTAATTTGTACAGTGCTGATTTGTTCAGCACAGAAACACTACCGGGAGCAGAATAAATTTAGCTGCAAGGCAGGATGGGGGCAGGGAGGGGGACAGCAGAGCCAGAGAGGGTAAGCAGAGAGGGGCTCTGCAGCGGTGCTGCTCTCCCCCTGTTGCCCTGTGAGCAGGTTTCATCATGCCCCTGCCCTCCTCCTGCAACCTTGTCTTTGCCAACGGCAGACATTCTAGTTGGAAACACCATCTCCAGGCACAGCGTCTGCATCATTTTCTATTCCTCCCTTCTGTCTACTCTCTTCATAAATTTGCCTTTCTTCAAATCAGCTTTGTTTTAATGTGTTCCCCCACCCCCGCTTCCAGCTCTCAACATCCTGGGTGCCACGTGCCCCCTCAGGGTGTCTCGCCCTCCTCTGGCACCCTGTGCTATGCCCATCCTCTCCCTTCCCCTGCTCTGTCCCACCCTGGGCACAGCTCCTTCGCTCATCCACTTCCTGTTGCTTCCCCCCAGACTCCTCCCTTTCCATTGACCAGCTCCATCCCAGTTGCCTCCCCACAGTCCTCCACTTCTCCCTTGCTACGCGCTTCGCTCGTGCTCTGTACAAGGACACAGCCAAGGAGGTCACTGAGCCTTAAGACTAGCATTATTGAGAATATATAATGAGTATCTAGCCGGAGCCACTCAGGAAAAAGGGTGGGGACTGAGGTGAAATGGAAAATAAACTGAAAGCAGAGAGCAAATATCTTCATGCATCTGAGCCTAAAGGCTTCACAGAAGAGCCTTGGCAAGCTGCTTTATGCAATGTACAGGCAGCTTGGAGAAAATTACTAGGAGCAAGTCTACCAGGTCACCCAGGCAACTTCTTGAACCTCTTGTCCTTTCAAATTGAACCAACAGCTTGGCTGGAATAAATAGCAAGTTTTCCTCTTTTGAAGTAAAAAGGGCAACTGGAAATCAGATTTTGTTATTTCAGAATATCAAGTCTTAACATTTTATTCAGCATTGTAATGAGCTGATAGCCTTTGAAAAGGAGAGAGGGAACGGCCAGCTTCATCTTTACTGCATTTATTTTATGTAACAATTTCCTTGGCCGAGATGAAGACAGAAATGGACAGATCAGTTATTAGCCCAAGAGAGACAAGTCACCGTGCATTTATGGAATAGAAACAGGCATGTAAACCATGGTAAGTGGTTATCTTCAGCCAGCAATTTAACAACAGCTACAAAGAGAAAGCAGGTCAGAATCTACACTGCTAAAAGGCATCTTGCACGATTTGATGATCAGCACCATAATTTACAGTTTTTAATCTTTTTCCTTGGAGTGAGAATCTGCCTGTTCTTTAGGGTCTGTGGAAAGGTAAGGATTGCCACACTGGTATCAGCAAATAAATATGTTCATATGCTCTACAACTACCTGAAGGGAGGTTGTAGTGAGGTGGGTGCTGGTTTCTTCTCCCAAGTAACTAGTAACAGGATGAGAGAAAACGGCCTCAAATTGCGCCAGGGAGGTTTAGATTAGCTGTTAGGAAAAATTTCTTTACTGAAAGAGTGGTCAAGCACTGGAAGAGGCGGCCCAGGGAAGTGGTGGACTCACGATCCCTGGAGGTGTTCAAAAAATGTATAGACATGGCACTTCAGGACATGGTCTAGTAGGCGTGGTGGTGGTGGGCTGACTGTTGGACTTGATGATCTTAAAAGGTCCCTTCCAGCCTTAATGATTCTATGGCTCTAATTTAGCACCAGCGATTCCAATGCACAGACTTTCACCCCAAAAGCATGAGAGAGTGTCTGCCTACCACCACTTGCTGATGTGATTTTAATCACCCTCTGGTGCTCTCTTCAGAGCCTGCAGTACAATGAGCAGGTTTTGCAATCAGGCGGAGTGGCCCAAGGATTGCAGCAATTTGTGCCCCAGTAAGGGATGGGTGTTGGAGCTGTGGTGCCAGCGCAGCCTGATGACTGGGACTCCTGCCAGGAGGCTTTTCCCTAAGCTTTACAGGAGAGTTGAGGACT
The DNA here is from genome assembly GCA_000699545.1 of Podiceps cristatus. Lineage (NCBI taxonomy): Eukaryota > Metazoa > Chordata > Aves > Podicipediformes > Podicipedidae > Podiceps > Podiceps cristatus. Next base: position 24,033 of record JMFS01128574.1, on the reverse strand, counting down.
GTCAAAGGAAGACTGCATGCAAACAAATGAAAAATGCCTTTCAATAGCTCGGCTGATGGCTGTCCAGAACAACCCCAAAAAGGCCTAGCCAGAAACCCTGCACTTCACTAGCACAATTACAGCCTAATGAATCAGTGTGAGTATGAGGCATATACTACTAAAACACTCCTGAGCCTGTCTGAAAATATATACATTTTCTCGGTATATGTCTACAAAAAACAGAGTTGTGAGACTGCAAATGCATTTGTGTCATCAGCCTTCTCTCATGGTAGCGAACGTTATTGGGCTTAGAACAAATGCATTTGTTTTATGCTTCGATCATCTCCAGCACCTGTGTGAATAACACAGCCCTGAACTACAATGTCACTGGCACCATTCCTTGCTGCAGCCATTTCTGCAAGAGCTGGAAGATCCCCTCCCCGAAGGAAGTCCAGCATGTGGGCAACAGGGCTTTATTGCCAAGTACCACAACCACATTCTATTTGGACACTGGTAAAACAATGTCTATCCAGACATCTGTTACCACTTAGAAAGAACTTGTACATAACCGTTCACATGGGGGCACTTTCCTTGTAAACCAACTTCTCGGTCAAGCTCTTTTTCGCCCTGTACAAGATGTGTCAATGTCTCCTGGCCCCACCAGCCTCACGCAGGAGGGCAGGAAGGCTAACCTACCAGCTAACAGCATTTGTTCATCTGTCATGCGAGACTGGCTCCAGAAAGTTCTATACCCAATCACCGTACCTGACAAGCCGCGTCCCTTCACAGCCCTCCTGAGGAAGGCACCTTCTCAACCACAAGGAAGCAGCTGATGACACACTGCTGTGTGGAGGAACATGACTGACACTGAATAAGCCCAGGTATAGGACTTCTGGTCTATAGCAGACTGATGTCATAACATCATTTTTAAAATTTTATCTATATAAAGAAATAAACATATGCACAGATCATGTTTATTTCACTCTATCAACTATATTTTTAACAAACACTTCACAATTTTTACTGTGTAACAGAATGTCTCTGTTAAATATTGTAAGTTGCAGTGCTTTGTAATTGTATTTCAATAGGCGCAAGAAGTATTTCACTGCACAGTGAATGCATTTCATTAAATAGTATAAATTTACACTCTGTTGTAAATGAATGTTCATTTTACATTGTAATTTTTTTTTTACTGCAGAATGTTGCCATTTTAGTATTCACTGTAATCACTCCACTGTGTTGCAAGCAAATGTCATTTATATGATATGTAAAAATTCAGAGAATTCAATTTAAGGGATCTGTCTGAAGTATAAATACATGCAAGCCACGTAACACAAATAAACTTACTCCAGATGGTTGCTTATAGCAGATAAAATCAAATCTTGCCATCCTAAGAAATTAAATTCCCAGTACAAATATAGGCAATTCAGTAGTTTCTGCTGACCAAAATGGCCAGAAAATTAGCACCAATCCAAACATAATAAATGTAATGAAGTTTTTGCCACTAATAAGAGACCAAACGTTGTTTTCTAGATGGTTTAACAGCTTTTTAGTTTCAATGTTTTTGAGAATCCACAGAGATTCCCCCAGCTATCTGCCCCAGAAAATGCCTTACATGTAAATATCTAGAAACAGAAAACTATTGATACAATAAAACAAATGATTCTAAAAGCAACAATGCTTTATTTGCTCCTCTCCCATTACAGCTGCCTGGAGTACTTACAGTACAGCCCAAGAGCATTAACAAACAGCCAAGCTATTTCTTCTCCGTTGATAGCCACCTTATTGCTTTCAGCAGCTAGCAAATTAAACCTTCAAAATAATTCTCATGTGCACTGACTGTAAAGTGAATTTAAATTAAAGTAATACATTACAAGAGAAGTGAGTACCTAGCCAGAGTTCTCAGCAGCCTCTTTCTTCTTCCAAAACCATCCTCAATGCACACAAATATAGTTACACAGTTCACACCTGTCAACATACATCTGCACATACCATATGGTGCAGGACACACCTTACCCCGGCACTCACACACATATGTATTTGCAAACACCTCCTGCCACTGGGAGACAGATGAGTCCAGCCAAGTGCTACCAAAATCAAACAAGAAAAGCCTCGCTGCCCATTTCTCCTCTGTCAGGCACCCACACGTCTTCCCCGAGGGCGGGCCAGAGCACAGCGCAAGCTTTAAAACGGCAATATTCACCTCAGCGATGCTAAGCAGACAAAGGCCTCTGACTGTCTCTTTGGAAAAGGATATGAAGCCAAAGAAATGAAGTAACACACTGAACATCACAGAACAAACCTGCATCAGGGAAGAGATTTGAAGAGGAATCTTGCATAGCCCCATTGGTATCCTTCTCCTTGTATTTATCTATAGATAGTTCCCCTAAGCTTAAAGCTTGGACCTGGGAGCAGTCCGTGAGGCTGCCTCATGCCTTTCACTTCCTGGCTGCAGTGCAGAGCTAAAAATTACACTGAGAAGGTTTTAATTGCTCTGTTTTCCTGAGGTGCTGCAAAAAGGGTGGAGGTGAATTGAGAGAGCTGAAGTGCTCTAAAACAGGCTATTGCCTCAAGTGCAGCTTCTTTGCTCTGAGGCTGCTGGAGAGATCCAAGCCTCAGAAAATCTGAACCACCTAATGTGAGTGAGCTGAATTACATTTCTCAGAGGTAGTTAGTTATTCTCTAGTTATTCTGATGAAAATCAGCTTAGCTGAGACTTAGGAAACCCACTTACTAACAATTTACTTATTAAATAATAATTAAACAATAAATTATTTGAAATCCTGTTCCTTTTGTTTCTGTGCACATATACCTCAGTTGCAGCTTCTGCACCTATTGCTTAAAGATTTTAGGTTAGACTCAAGAACAATCCTAAAAATCTCTGCTCTTGTTCTAAGTCAAGCTCAGGTTAGCTACTTGCAAGTAACCACCTGCAAGCATCTCAACAGGATCATCACAGCAGAAATGGCTCTAAGTCAGGCATCAGGCACGGTCAGGTTGGGAAACGGATATAAGCAGATTTAAATAGGTAGAGAACCTGACTGCATCAGTGCTGTGAAACCCCACAGGCATTCAGTGCAAACATACAGCATGGAGCAGGAAAGAAAATCAGCAGCAAAACGGAAGCAGCCCTTCTCATGGTAGGTATTATTCTTCCCCAGGACCACAGAAATACCTAAAGAGACATTTTTTTGTGTGGCTGCCCAGCCCCTTGCAGAGCAGGGTGAACACCATTAGGCCTGCTTTACAGCAAAGATGCCAGGAGGCTCCCCGAAGCAGCCCCAGGGCCATTCAGCAATTCACTGGGGGTAGATACACACCCTACAAGTTCCGAGACCCTACCCATTAACAGAGAGCCACCTAGTCTGTGTCTCCAGATGTTCTCAATGGAGTTTGTGCTGGCTAGGGACACTCAACGGGGAAGAGCTCCGGGCTCTTCTACCTCAGCTGGGTCAGGATGCTACGCTTAGTGCACTGGCACCGGCTCTGTCTGCAGTAAAGGCCAGCTACTGTAACACTCTATTACTGATGCTCACAATTTTCCTATCCTGCGAAAGCATGTCTCACCTCCTCCTCATTTACATCCCAACGGAGCACGGCTTCAATTATCAGCTCTTTTGGTTCAAGAGAGGTGCAGGGTAACTAACAAGCTTTCTTCTGTAACCTCAGACACTTCAGGTGATTGGAATTTAGCACTGCGTAAACTTTAACAAAACCAGGTCTGGCTTAATTCATTTTTTAATATCCCCTCAATGTCAAATACAGAATTGCTTCATCACAGCCAACACACAAGCCCTCAAGACTCTCTCATACAAAGTTACATGCCATGACTCCTTAACCCTTATGCACTAACGCATATGAAGCATCAACTCATTTTATTACCTGTGCAGTGCAAATTTGACTACCAAAAGCTGTTCTAAACATTCTCGAGAAATGTCTGGCAACTCCTGGCACTAGCACATAGCTCCTCCTGGATTATTCCTTAGCATCGCAAAGCTGTCCGTGCTGTTCCTTGGTACAAGACTGGATTTACTAGCATTGCATTTCTTGATTCAGCCTTCCAGGTTGGAAGTTTCCAACTACAATCTCCTTGGAAGCCTGTCAGTTACACATGGATCCAGCATTCAGAGCAGTTTAGGTACCCTTTTATAGGACGAGACCGATATCGCTGGATGGGAACTGTGTTATCTGCACTGCAGGTCACTGAGTAGTCTGTGTTTGCTGCTAATTAAATTCACTGTTGGAAGCTCCTTAAATCTCCACATGATATGTAACTGCAGAGCTGGATGTGGCCCCTAATTGCTTTTTGTAACAAGGTTATAAAAGTCATGCTGTCACGTCCAGATATGGCAGGGCCCTACCAACAGTACACTATCATAAATGTCATTAATACCACACTGTATTGTACAAAAATTGGGTATTAATGAGGAAGTTTCAGTCCTCTTTCAGTATGTTCTTATTTCGTTCATTTAAGAGCTGTATTTTCACAGGAAGGTTAAGGAGCATTAAAGTAAAACTCAGTGTAAAGTTTGGGGCTATCTATATGATGTGATACAGACATACGAGCAATACTATTAATTGCCAGCTTACAAGATTCCTCTAATAGCTCATTACGCTTTGTTGTCTTTGACGTAACACTGAAACAAAGTGAATGAATGAGGACATACCACTGCAGCTTTGCTGGCGATGACTGACTACGTTACTTGGCAAGGAGCTATGTGTTGTGCAATCACTATATACAACACGACCAGTTGCCTTTCCCCGGCCAAGAACAAACTGATGCACAGTTTGACATTTGAGCAAAATGGGTAAGAGGGATGGAGCTGAAAGTACACAAAACCATCTGAGATATGATTAGTTTCAGTCTCAACCATGATTGAACTATGGAAAGAAGTCAATCCAGCCTGAAATGAGCCTCTTGGCACCAGCATTGTTGCTATTGCCATCTAAAAAATACTTTCCTTGGGAACTCGACCCCTGCAGAAGCCTTCCCTGAGTGCAATCTCCTGCGCTACTGGGGAAAAGATTAAAATTAAGTCTTGGAAGATGATTCACCCAGGCCAAACAGGAGGAAAGTTTTCCTAATGTTCCTGTTACCAATGGGTACATTTTGCCACTACTTGTACTTTTGCAGTCTCACCAAATGTCAGAGGTAGAATTCATTCGTGCAGGTTTTGATATGTGAACTAGAAGTCTGGATTTGCTTTACGTAGGGATAGGTGCTACTAGATCAGTAAGTATTTTTCTATGGTAAGTGCCTAAAATCGGTCAGGGAAATTGTTCCTTAGAGGTGCTTATTGCCCACTTCTGAAAAAAGAGCACTAGCTACCAGTTCAGATGGAGATACCTCCATCGCAGAGGATAAAAGTGCCATGCTAAATGATTCCTGCAAACCAAACCCACGTGGCACAGGCTTTCCTAAGAGCAACAGCAATTGAGTATTAGCTAATTATTCAATTAATCACATTCTGATATGCATTTGGCCTAGAAAATGCTCACTAGTCCTACATATGTAATATGTTTACATTAACATTTTGGAAAGCTTTGCAGCTTCCAAGTTCTTTTATGTTTGCATACAGCAGAGATCTCTAGGAAAATCTGATCAGGAAGCATAGTGTAACTGAATTATTATAACAGACACCTGTATGAAAACAGTCTTAAAACTAGGCAACTACAATCAGTATACTCATAACTTGCTTGCTGCTATCACATTACATTCTTTATCTACTTCTGAGTCGAGAATAAAATCCAATTTTGCCAAATATTTTAAGCAAAAAATAAAGGGCAGGGAAAAGCCCTGTCCCAAATGGCTTTCTATTTAGACATGCCCTTATCCAAGATCAGGGTAATAAAACATTTTAGCCCTTTCCAACTGCCAGATCTCAACAGAATTGAAACCATCAGCAACACATCTCTAATTAAAAAGCGCCACTGAACAAAGCTTGCTTTGCTCAGCAGCAGTAGCTCACACAACATTGCATCAAGTTTTTCAGCTTACAGACAGAAGAAAATATTAGGTTATCCTATCTGTCTTTGCATCTCTCCCAGTCCATTTCCACCAGGAATCCGGGTAGGACTTCAATGGTTTTGGTTTGTCTGAAGCATATTTCCAACGACGACGTTCAGCGTCAATCTGATCACGAGAGCGAGGAAAAGGGGGGGAACGTTCACACAACTCACTGAATGTTTCTGTTTCAAATGCACAGCAGCCACTTGTTAAATGGTTTCTCAGGTGGCAAAAAGAAAACCCGGGGGGATCAAGGCATTATTTGCTGTTCTGTGCCTGGAACATCTGAGATTTCCCTGTAATGGAAGAGGAGACCATGGGGAGCTGCAGATGTTCGCAGCAGCATCTCTCTGCAGCAGCAAAGGCAGTCCCTTCTGGCAGCTCCCGACATGACAGCTGCCTCACAGAGGCCTCGACAACACGCAAGCATTAAGGTCCCAGTTGAACTGCACTGGTGTTCACTAGTCACAGAAGAGGGGCGTTAACACCCAGTTGCATATTCACATCCTTAGAAGATAGTTGTAAAAACAGTAGGCACTTGACTACAGCAGCAGCTTAGCACCGTTTCTTAGACCACTACTAGTTTCTTATCATAATGTAAAAGATAATAACTGCTTGTAAGTCAGGTGCAATAGAGACTTTATGTTAGGGCTTCTGTCAGTGATGTGTCACCCTGGCTCTGACATGAATGGTGGTGTGCAGATAGGAAGGCAGGGCGTCTCTGTTTCAAGAGCTTCTACAAACCAAAAAGTACCATTTTGCTGGGGACAAATAACATTCAATTTCACACATTCTTACAATTGCTTACTGTCAGTATATTAAAAAAAAAAAAAAAAAAAACCAAAACAACAAAAAAAAAAACAGTGAGAAAGATTTCAGTGCATATATTATGTAAAGAATCATATGAGAGCGACCTTAGAGGGCTGCAAAAAGCTCAACAGGCCAGTATTACAGAGGCTGGTGGGAACAGCTTTACTGAGCTGGTTGCTGATTCTTATTTGCAATTCAAGGAGTCTGTGATTGATCAGACCATTGTTTCTTCCCCCCTGACTAAAGTCTTTTCCCCCCTCAGGGAAATACCAAAGAACAATTAGTGAATAATGCACTTCAGGTATAAAGCTGTGGCATTTGGTGGATATTTTAACTAATGCTGGCATTTCATTTAATGATATCAAATAAAGAATTATACAGCATGGTTTTCCTTGCATTATTCCGACCAGCAGCAATTGCAGTCTGAGTCTCAGGTTGAAGATTATATTTGCAAATCAGATTTTGGGGGTTGGAGGAAATAAAACTGTTAGTCCACGGTTTGATCAAAAGTTTGAAAGCTAGTCTTAGAATGAAAGGCTGAAATCTTGGCTGCAAAGTCATCATGAGCCTCATTCAAAATTTCTCACAGCTCTTTTAATAGCATAAACGTTTCAAGCTAGTACATCTGGGTCTCTGAAACAGTGGCAGCAGTATTTCAAATATTCTCAAAGCCAGCTACTTGGATGGGCTTGAATTGGTGACAATAATTGTGAAGATTGGCTTCTCAGGCCAAAGAGAAACAAGCCAGGGCCACGCAGGCAGGCTTAGTTCTCTCATGGGAAACACGTGAGTGAAGCAGGATGCCAGGGCTCCAAAGAGGAAAAGCTGGAGGGCATACCAGCACACGTGCTGACTGGCAGAAAATTAACAATTTTGATACTGCAGCTCCTCCAAAACACGTATTACTGAATACATAAAGGCAGAGAATAGAATAGCAGAAATCAGTGCAAAACTAGAAAATATCTGTCATGTTTCGGGCACCAAACAATCAATATTTGTTCCCCAAATTGTATCTGCTGAACTTCAGTTAGGCCACAGAGGGACCAGAAAGGATCCATCAAGCAGCATTCAGCAAAGCAGCACATACTAGACCTTTCCCATCAACTGGATTCTCTGAATGGACCATTTATGGCAGGTCACAAAATGGCAAGATACCAGCTGTTTGCATTTACTTTTTTTCTTGTTACATTCCTAAACCAAACTTTTTCTTAAGACAAATCTGACTGGATTTAGATACAATGCTGCCTCTTGCCCCAGCTATTTTAATCAATTCGATAAGCAAGCCAGATTGTATGCCAATGCTTCCAATAATTATCTTGCAAGAAATCCTGTGATGAACCTTAGTCTCTTTTCACACTGATTTTATTAAATTCACAGATCTTTACACTTGCTCATATACAATTTGAAAATAAAACACTGCCAGGCTAGGAGACAAACCAGTGACCTAAATGTTCCAGAAAACGAAATGATATATGCCTTAGCTGTCCTGCAAAGCTTGCAGAAGCAAAATCACCAAATAACTTTTATTCAATCATTCCCCGGAAGCACCAGTTCCCCTAACGTTAGGAAATTCTGATACAGGTAGTAAGGGAAAATACATCTCTCTGGCAACTAACTACAAAAGGAGAAAGTGGGATGCTCAGGAAAAACATTGAAAAAAACATTAATACACTGGAAGATATATTTGGAGCAAAGGGGCAGAAGATTTCTCCTCTGCCAAGCAGTACCCCAGGCCAGAGGGTTACAGATCCCTCCTGTGCTAACACTTCTTTTTCACTCTGATCACAACCTTATTTTTTTTTATTTTAAACACTGGCTTTGAAGTTGCCAGTTACGGGAATGAAATAAAAGGAAGCATTACAAAACATCTCTTGATTAGCTATTTGGTCTGACCAGCTGAGCTTCTTTTAAAGTTATGCAAGAGAAGCTGGGCAGGCCCTGAAGCACAGGATGCCGGTGACCTTAACTGGAGCCTGATCAAATCGTTGTCTTCCTATTGGAGTGTGCAGTCTCACAACCCTGCTGCTGAAATGGTGCTTTGATAATACCTTGTGGAAAATTGGCAAGAGCAACCATTTAATGTCACATTTCTGCTTTTACTGTACAGCTCTTATTACTTTATACGCATTAAAAATGCATGGCTACTTATAAATCTTTGATTACACTATACACTAGACCTGTTACATTTTTCACCTCCCTTCCAGGATAAAAATCTACAGAACGCGTATGTGCCATACAGGACATGGGATACTTTGGAAATTTGAATGCAGGCATTCGTGCAATGGCGAGCAGCAGCTGTTCCCAGGAGCAGTATCAAAACCAGGAAAGCAGAATTTGTCCTTTCTAGCAAATACTTATGTTGGAATTGTGAGAGGCAGCCTCATTATTTCAGGGTGGTGCGTTTGGAGGCTGAGGGGCTCTCTTTTCACTGTCCCTCCTTTTGCATGCCTGCTAGGAGACAGCAAGACTAGAGACTCCTACTAGATGAGCTGCAATGATTATTTTCCACAGCTCCAGGCAAAAAAAAATACCCCATGAAAGGGACATACTTGTCAGGGTAGCTGAGTTTCCTAAAGAAGTGAAACAGTAGCCTACACACCTACCTAGCAGTTGGAAGGAATCACTCATAAAAGATGCACAGCAGCTATTGAGTGCATTCATTGATCCTATCAACACCTACTCTTGACAAAGCCACCCATGTATTGCCCTATTTGCAAGCATTCTCCACCTTTCTTACCCTTCAGCCCTACTCCTCATGTCTTCTGCTGCTGCAACCCCACTTCCATGTAGCCATCACAGTCCTGTGCTGTTCCTCTTGCCACCCAGTCCTCAGCAATCAAGTGCTACCATGACACCACCTCCTAGCAAGGCCAGTCAGCCTGTATTAAAGTTGCTGCAGGGACAAGACCACCTCTGGGGAACCTCCTTACTCCCTGAGAAAGGAGAGGTGCAAATCATTCCAAGGCCCATGAAGCTGCAGAGACATCCTAAAAAACACAGTTTGGTAAGTGAGAGAATAAGGCACTTAGCAGGGGGAATGCTAAGAGGGAGAAAAAGGAAAATATCAACATGCAAAACAAAGATTTTGGAGGTATACATCGCACTGCTTGAAAGAGATCCACTATAATTCTTGCCACACCACCCACTGCTTTAAGACTGACCGCAATAAAGTAGTTGTGCTGTCTTCCAGGTTAAAGCTGGTTTTAGAAGGAGGTACTTCTCTGTCTATGCTTATTTTTTTACCACAGAGGCAGACTGGATTTAGAAGTCTGAAAGCACAAAACAAAACCCCCCTGGGACTCAAAGGAAAGGGTGGGGAAGACTTCTTCAACCACTCAGGTGGTGGTAAAGTGAGATTTGCACCTGGGCTATGATTACCCTTTAGTCTGTAGCAGGGCCTGGTAGAAATGCCCCACTCTGCTCTTAACCCTTGCAGTACTAGCACTCTCCCAGGCCTACTTGGTGCCACCTACAGTCTCCTTGCTAACTGCTTCACCACCCTAACATACCCACACTGCTGCGTCTTACGCTTTGAAATAATCTCCTAGTGCTTAGGTATTGTGCAGATTACAGCTAGCAGGCTCTACTGTTTTTTCAGTCTCCTTTCTTTCCCAAGCCAGTATCAGGACAGCTGCTTTTCGGAACTGCCTGTTCCATGTATCAGGAGATTATGAAGAAAATATATTATTTTCATGAGGGCTGACACAGCCATTTTCTCCATTTATTCTTACTGGGTTGTTTCGTTTGTTTGGTTGGGTTTTTTATTGTTGTTTGGTTGGGTTTTGTTTTGGTTTGGTTTTCCCTTGATGTGCATGATATGAGCTCCTCAGTTTCATTTTTTACAGCCATGTTTTAATATCCTTTAGAAAATGCATGCATTATTTAACATACTGTGGAGTGAGGATGGGCCAGGTGTTTTTCTGCAATGTAAAATGATTCACAAGTTCTCTTTTCTGTATAATTATCAAATCTGCTTCTACAGAGAGCATTTCTCTACAGGGAGGCTCCAGCACTCAGTTACCTTATGCCACTTAATAAATATTCAAAGGTCACTACACCAGGATTTCCTCTGAAAGGCACAGTACTTAGACATAGGGGACCAGTTAAGGTTAGGGGAAATAGTCCTATGTGAAACTTGACTTCTTCAACAGAAGATCAGAATTTCTCAATAGTAGGAGCTGAATATTAAGAAAAGGAATAGTTTTGCTTCCCTTTCCAATGTTACCTGAGGAACATCAGTTATCAAAGAGGGAGAAATACACAATCTTCCCAGGAGTGAGAATGTGTTTTAAAGTGACAAATACTTCTCTTTTGGGGGCTTGGTGAAACATAGCAGATACAGAAACCATTTGAAAGGGAGGTGACACTGTGCAATGTTACCATGCAGGCACAGTATCACTCCACCTGCGTCAACTTCACTTTAGATGACATTTCTTTTTCACCAGGCATTGACGCTTTCCCCCTAAAAATCCACTTTTTCATGGTTTCCTTTCACTTTTTCCCGAATTAGCTTTTTCAGTGGAGTTAAACTGGAGGCTAATCCTTTTGATTTGAGGGTTGTCTATATGAGGGTACTTGACAGAAATCAATTCAAACTAATTAAGGGTTTAAAGGCAGACAAGTCAACCTGCATGAGCCCACCTTATAGATACCTCTTCACAGTAGCCTGACGACAATTAAGCAGTTTGTTTCCACAGAGGACAATGTAGGCTACGTGTGTAAGATGCACCTGATTTGTCTGGATGCATTAGCTGTCAAACTTTCACAAAACCTGTAATGGCATGTTTGCTCAAGACAACCTCCCCATGATAGCACAAAAAAAACCCCAAGCACTAGTTTGTTTACCTCGATGCAGACACAGACTTCAGATAATTCTGTACCTAAAAATCAAGCTGCAATGCCTTTAGCTCCCAATGAGCATCGACATGGAGCATTAACATGGCTTACCGCACCGTAAGTCTTAGGACAAAGCACCCCTGAGCATCCAGGCTATGCTCTCAGGTGTCACTGCTTCATGGGATCAGGAGTTCCACCCTGCTGCTTTTCATTCTCTTGAGCAGGAAACTAAGGCTGTGAGCACAAAGTGATATGGAAGTCCACTGTCCTCTCTCAGCTTGATAGGGCCAACAAGGAAGTACATGCTTTTCTTTGGTGGGGGTGTGTGTGGGGGTGTGTGTGTGTGTTAAAGAACCGATTTAAGCTGCCGGTCTGTTTTCCTTTCCCACATAAACCCCTTAGTGCCATGACCAAGCTGTTTCAAAATTACACTCATTTATTTGCACACAGAAACCTAACCAACATGCACTATCTAAAGCTCTTCTGAACACTTTTGCTTCTGAGATATTCCGGCACTAGAGATGACTATATAAAGCTTCCTCCAACCATCTCCTCCTTTTCCCTTTACAGGGGAGGCCTCACCCCTGCTCCCTAGAGCGGCTCTTCACAGACATTCCCCCACACACACACACACACCCCCCGTTACAAACGGCCCAACGACTGTGTCTGTACCTGGGGAACTTGGCTCTCAACCACTGCTCACAGCACTGCTTTCCTGCAGGTGCTGAGCAACACAGACAAAACGGGCAGGCTGCTAATGGATCCTGTCCTTCCCACGGGAGTATCTTCGCTGCCAGGTTACAAAATCACACACCAGCTTGTGCCCTCTTTTTGGCCCAGTGTATCTGGCTCTTCTGTACAGTAGTTGGGCTTGCAGGAGAGGAGGACAGAGCCAGCCCGTGCACACAGCCTGCGTACCTGTCTCACAGATGTAAGGCAAGGGACTGAATTTCCTCTAGACAGGAGGAGAGCTGAACCCAAGTCCTCTACCTCCTTGGAAACAACACTGACCACTAGCATATCTATTATTGGAAAGTACTATCTTCTCCATCTCCTTCAGGAAATAATAATACAGTTCCATGGAATAATTTAGTGTTGTAATAATAGGTAATATAAAAAAAGCCAACAACTGTTCATGCAAGGCCTCCTAAAAAGACATTTTGTGCTTTTAAAAATCAACAATCCAAACATTAAATGGGAGGTTAATGTGATCCCCTTTGTGCAATTGAGTCTGCTATATATGCAAGCGTTTTGTGTCATTTTTTGGTACCAGCATAAGCATATGGCATCAGACACAGATGAGGAGTTCTGAACTTTTCTGCAGACAGATGAATGAATTCAAGCTGAAGGAGCAGCACAGATCTCACTAGCCAGTCCAAAAATAGTAAAGAAATCCCTTTTCTACATTTAGCACTGTGTGGAAGGGTTTATGTGTTCATTGATGAGCTCCTAGGCTAGCTGAAGTTTTACCAGAGTTGCATCTCCTCATTTCTGCAGTCAAAAGAGTGTAGTTTTGAATATTAGGAAGGTACTCTCACTTTTTGCTTTCATTGCATTCAGCAAGGCTGGCTCCACTAAATAGCACATAAATCTTAACCGTCTGTAATCTGTAATAGAAAGATGTTTTTGAAAAAGGGTTTCTTGGCAGACTATTATCCATTTTGTAACACTTTTTCTTTCTGTGTTCTGTCTCTTTTTTTTCTTCTATGAGAAAGAAACAGATTTTTCTCTTGACTCTTTTTTTTTTGGTCCTGATCTTACTCTTGTGGCTGATATATAAGAGCACTGATACAATATAGTTTTTCATTTTGACAGTTTTTTTTAAATGGATTCCAAAGCATGATCTGACCAGTGACAAATGACCTAGCACTTCCACTTGGAATACTAACGCTGAATTATCTGGCTTCCTGGGGTCTGATGGAGATGCAGTGAGAATTAAAAAAAATTACTGCACAAGAGCAATGGCGACTGATGTAGGGTCTGCATGCTGAGCTTTTGACCTCAACCGTTTCTACAGTAACTGTGCGATGTATTGTGCTTTCTATTCTCAGACTCACATTGGAAGCCAATTAAATTAAAAGGCTATTCATTTCATTATATTTGTCTCTAGGACACTCAAATAGAAATGCAAACGATTCCTGTTCAGAGTGCCCCGCATCAGAGAAACTGATATTGTACTGCTAATTTGTGATAACAATATAAACCAATATGCAATCTGCGCTGATTTAAAAGATGTGCACAAGATGTACACTGAACTTACAAAACACTGATTAGGGAGATCACGAAATTAAATCTTCCGAAGGGCACTTGTTTCAAACCCTCAAGGCAGCTCTTGTTCTTGGTTTAATCAGATAGCTAATCATTTTAACTCACACTTTCCAAGAGCCACATTCGTGAATACTAGGAAGCATGGATTTGTACTATTGAACAGTTAGTGTCTCAGGAAAGCTTGGTGAAAGTAATAGCGGTAAAAAGGTGGTCAGTAAGCACTTTGCTGCTTTAAAAAAGGTAACGGAGGAAATAAGAGAATATTTCTGACTAAAAATAAAGCAAGAATCATTTGAGGACCGATCCACCGATTTGAACAATAAAGAAACATATCCCCAATACACTGTTCTCTTAACCAGTCTTATCTCCAGCTCAGTGCAAAATTAATGTTTTTGTCAAATCACAGAAAAGAGATGGACATGAAACATTATTCCACTGCCTGTATTTTTATTCTAAATTAAGCTTCTGGTATAGTTCCCCATGTCACTTAGAGTGATTGTAATTTCTCATCTGGAGGAATGACCTTCACATTGAAGGGAAGAGAGGACTTGAACACCATCCTGCAGGATACAAAATAACAGCCTGCAACATGCCATTTGTAGATCATTTTTGCAGGCTAGGAACCACAAATTGAAACTTGCCTATCATCAATGGCAGATCAAATTTTAAGGCTTTTATAATGGTCATGGTACTGAAGGCCTGTTGATAGAGTACATGTGGGCTTATAATGGAGGCAGCAGCCTTCATTGCGGTTTATCTAGACATGGCTGGCAGGATATAAGCTAAACGACACTGAAATGACAAAAATGTCTCCAGGCTTACGAAAACCTGGAACACTATTTCTAGGAAAACCCGGCAGTTTAGACAAAATTGACAAACGCTTAACTCCCTTTTCAGATAGATGAAATCATTCTGGCCCAGAATCATTCACCTGCAGCGCTGAAACTCCCAGACCCTCCACCAGGGGCGAGCTTGAAGACAGTTCTCTGGGTTCAGAAAATGAACTTCCTTCCCCCTGACACGATTAAATTAGTTTTGTTCTCTTCCCTCCCTCCCTTCCAATAAAATTTCAATCAGTTGTTGAAGTGCTCAAGACAGAAAAATTTAAAGTGGAAAAACTTAAAGTAAAAAAAATGTTTCTTAAAAAGGCTTGGAAATAGAAACAAATCTGAAAATTTCATGAAGGTCACATAAGCACGTCTAGTCATCCTCTACAACAATAAAGAGAAGGCACTCAATAAAATGAAAGACAACTGATTCAGAGATGACTGAAGGAGAGGCTTTTTTCAACAGTGTACTATTTTGTACCCTGAGGGTTTTATGCCACAAAGCAGCAAACAGGTCAGCAGTTTAGCTGGCTTCCCCAAAAAGCGTAAAAAACCCCACAATGTATCACAAACCAAACACCTAGAGGGGCTTTTGTAGTGTGCACACATGCGAATGTATTGAATGTAACAGGTGGAACTGCAGAAAGCAAGCTTGAATTTGATGCAACAATGATGGGGCAAAACTTTTCCTTCCTACCCCAGTTTTGCAACTTAGATGAGGTCTCCAAGAATGAAGCTCTGTCTTTGATCATTTATTTTTGTTTAGTTCTCCGAGTACAATAACCAGTTTCTAATAAAAGCTCCGATAGCTTTTCAAAGCTTTTATCTTTCTGTATGACATCTTCTAAACTAAGCCTTTTCCTGACTGTAAGTTTATTTAAAAAGACAGGACAGGAAGAGTCCATCCTGGATTTTTTGAATCATTTTTCTTAAATGAGAAAACAGTTTTAAAAGAGTAATTTTTCTTTTATTTAAAAAAAGAATGTATTTTTGGTGATTAAAAAACCCCGGAGAGGAGAAAATCTTAAGTGGAACTCATTGCTGCAACCTAATTGTGGCCAAAGATTCGGGGAGATTTGAAAGAGGACTTGATTTCATAGAGGCAACAACATTCAGTCACAACAGCTAATGATAAAAAGAAGTCTAATGGAAGGGAAAGAAAACTTGTTTCATTTAAGGACTTAATGTAACAATGCATTCAGGACAAGATCTGATTAGGACAGATTACCTCATTTTCTTCTTTTTATGAAGTGTTCTGCACAATCACTTCAAGCATGTTGCACTGTCCAGTGGTACAAGCAGACCTAAGATCTGGAAGTTTCTTCCTGTGAAAGTAACAGAGAAAACACATTTTTAAATGTGGAAAAGTACCTGACCATCCTGATGACTGTAGATATTAGAAGATACTGTACCATGCACATATTCTATTAAGCTATTCTGCTTTTGCATTTTTGTTAGGACAGAAAACTAAGTACTTTTTGCATGAGTGGTGAAAAAAAGGAGGGAAAAAAAAAGATTTTATTTTCTCTGCAAACATTTTTTAAATGTAGCTTTTTCCAAAAATAAAAAGCATTATAAAGAAAACATTTTTTGGTGAAAAATAAATCAATGGGAGCTTTTTTCCTGACACACTCCAGCAGAGTGGCTAATATGCCCCAACTGTGAACAGACATTCAATGTGAGACACCAGCCAGTCTACAGTAACCCACTTAAAATCCCAACAGCATGGACATGGGGTTCTCAGCACCGGCAGTCTCACTCCACCCAACTACTTCTGCTGAGTCGCAGGACATGCTAATGGTGAGGAAGGAGTTTCCATGATAGGAGGAGACAGGAAAGAAAGGTGAAGACAGCCCAGCCCCACAGACTTTAATACTACCAGGAAATCCACAAGGCAAGCCTGTGCTTATTCTTCAGGTATGGGTTTGCTGGGTTTCCTCCCCTGCTTCTTCCTTTCATCACTGCTGAATGGCTTGAAACTTGCAGTATTACAGGGCTTGTATCACTGTTATCCAGGTAATATTAGGATATTTAGAGCAACATCTTGACTCAAAATTAAGTTGGAGCAAATCTCTAGGTGAGCTTTTCTGCCTTCACCCTGATTTCAACTGCAGCAAAACCAAACCCAGATGAGGAAGAGACTAACACTTTCTCCATGGTTTATTACTTCCCCTGAGAATGAGGCAGAGACCAGTTCTTCCCCTCATGCCTGAAAGATGCTCCACAACCTTCGTATATTTGCATAGAGGCAACTGTGAACACCAGGAACTGAACTGCAGGATGAGGGGTAGTTTCAGGGGGGCTGGGTGTTGCAATGTACTTAGGGAGGATGCAAGATCCTTAAAAACAATCCAGAGAGAAGCACAAACAAATTACAACATGGTAAACTTATATTCTGAAGGGCAACTATTCCTATGGATGCTTCCCTCTTTCAAAAAACCCCACCTTTTATTCGTTGAAGCATGGCACCTCCTTTTAGGCACTGTTGATTCACATACAACATACACAAGGGGGTGCCGATAGAGAAAATCTATCTCTCACTAAGTGTAAATTCAGCAGGCTATGTCATCCAAAGCACCAATCTTCAGTGATACAGAAGTAGGAGACCTCTAAAAATAAGCCTTCTTGTAATGAAGATTAATGAGAAAAAAAAAAAAAAGTCAGAGTCACATCTTCAATAAAAGCTTGCTAAAGAAAAAAAAGTTCCCCCAAGACTTAAACCACAACATTATAACGAGGTACTACTTAGTCAAAGTTACGGTGCTTTCCAAGGAAAGCTATCAAGATAAAAGGAGTGTCACTGTACAAGAGAGAATTTTGTTAGTCCATTTGTATAATTAGAGGTTTAAGCCATGAGGATCAGCCATGTTCTGGCTTGAAATGTCAAATGCAAATCTCCTGAGTATTCAGATTTTAGGAATCAGGCCAAAAAAAGTTTCAAAATTGGAGGGCATTTTGACTCAACCTTTAGTTTAAAGTATCTCTCAAGTAAGCTTAACTGAATTAAATATGATTTTTCATGACTGATTAGAGTGTACATTTGACCATCAGTTGCATCTCACATTCTGCTGCCTACCAGCTGGAACACTGATGAGACGTTTTATAATTTTGTTACAGCTACCTTGTGGAACAATTTAATCGCATAAAATCTTATAGTACAGATGCACAAGTAAAACAATAACAGCTGCTGGCTTCTGGTCTTGTCAAGCTGCTTTACCCCTTTACTTCTCCCCATGCTATACAGCCCACCCCACTGCATGGGCACCGCCTCTGAAGGGTGCTCTCTGCAGGGACAAGCTGATTTTTTTTTCTGCTTGACATCCAAGATGCACACCCAAGAGCAACACTGCAAACAAGTAAGGTGACACAGCTCAGCAACATGCAGCACTTCTAACTAGGCAGCGCACTTGTGAATGCATTACATTTGAATGGTACCATTTATCTTTATAACCTTTTCTTGCTAGACTGTATTTCATTTCTTTCTTTGTCTGACCTCCAACTCCTCTGCCAGAGGTGGTACAGAAAATATGCAGCAGCAATGGGAAGGAGAGCAGAGGCAGAGAGAAGTATCAATTTATGCTGCAGACTCTGTGACTAATCGCTGAGTAGCATCTCCTCAGAATTAACATAATCTCTGAAAGGTTCCCATATGTTTGAGGCTGGCTGTGTGCGTGTATGCTAATCAGCTTCAAATTATAATCAGGACATTAGAACACAACTATTGCTAAGCAAACGGCTGAGAAGATCAGCAAATATTCATCGATGAGAAGAAAACAGAGCTTTGGAGGGGAGAATCTGATTCCCATCACCTTCTGGCTGATCGGCGTGCAGCCTGGGGAGGAAAGAGCCCTCGCAGCGGGACCACTGAGGGCACTAGGCCGATGGGACCTCTCCCTTATGCCTGAGGAATGTAGTAGCCAGGCTGTGTTTCTCCACTTTCCCTCCAACAACTGCAAAAAACTTACCTACAGTGCAGAATGGATGTTGCCTAAATAAAGTCCCCTTGCCACAACTGGTGAGAGGATTTATTTTTTTTTCCTGTGAGCCTCCAAAATGAACCATACAAGTAGCCTCACAGAGCAGCAAGGTGCTGAGTGATTCAGCTTTTCTGCACAGCAACAGCAGGTCAAAGTGCTTCAGTCCTAACAGGCTGGCATCAACCTGTCTTCTCCGCCTCCAGGCCTGAAGGCTTCTTCACAGGACTCCTCCAGCAACCCCAGCAGTGCAGCTCATGGTGCCACAGGCACGCAGCCGCACCGATCAGATGCACGCACTGCGCGCTTTCTGGACCGTTTGCAGCAGCAGCTACAGGCAGCCTCTCTCACATGTGCACTTTACATGACATGAACAGAGTTGATGATGATAATAATTAAAGATTCCTATTTGTTTTTGCTCTCCACTTGGTCCTTTTCTTTGTTACATCCTACAGGCCTTTGTGAGGAAAGAGCAGGTGTGGAAGTAGCTAAGAAGGTATGAAGACGAGATTTTGATAGAGATGACAAGCTGAATCACCCCCAAACTTCTGTTTCTCAGCATCCAGATTTAAGGATTGCTTTATTTACAGCTAGAACAATTACCTGCAGCAGTATTGCTGGGGAACTGAAGCCTGCAGTAACATTTAGCTTCCATTTCAGTTACTCTACACTGAATATCCCCCTTAGAAATCCAGAGGGAAGGTACACTGTCTGTTATATGTGTTATATAAAGACAAGTAAGGTATTTGGGCACTGACCTGCTTGATTTTATTTTTCAGTGTTCTCTCCTTCCCACCCCCAATATACATTTGTGAAGCATGAAATACATTCACCCTTCCTGACTCAGTTCTATTATTTTTCAGTCCTGACAGAACACGTGAGGTTGGTAAGTGAACTGTGCAAGGCTGGGTCATGTTTTCAAATGAAGAAAAAACCTGACAATCCTGCAGTAGATGGATATAATTTTGGTTTTATATCTGACAATCATTTTTCATCATTGTTTCAAGCACGAAAGATTTAGCAATGGCTGCACAAAACTTCAATGGCATAAACCTTTGATGTTCTGTCAAGCAGCTTTGCTTTTCTCCCTGCCATACACAATGCAGCCACAAATTACTGCCTGGCAATCCTAGGTGAGGATTATGAAGATTATTAGAAAAAACTGAGGTTTAATGAGCTATTAAAAGTACCTTTGCACTTCAGCAATACACGAACAAGCAATTGTGTTCTTCACAAAAAGCCTGATTTTCTTATTTCAATGTGCTGCTGATTTTTCTCTCTCTCAACCTGATCTCTTTGGCTGGGCATTTTCACCTCAAATTCCAAGTAATCAAACTGTCATGAGCATCACCTACTAAGAGAAAGCACTGAAACAAACAAAAAAAAGAACCTCAGCAATCTGCTTGTGATCTGCAAACACATGCACAGAAGCCGAGCAGAGCACCTGTTTGTCTGAAAGTCCAGTTGTGCTACTTGGCGTGTGAACTCCGCAGGAGAAAGCTACATGGCAATACAGAATTCTATTTTATTTTAAACGTATACCTTCATGAATGAATGTACCATCTATTTCACTATTAGCAAAACAAAGCAAAGCGAAGTCCTCTGAATTCAGGACATTTTTTTTGGCCTGGCTTGAGCTCCACAGGGCTATCCAGAGGATGCCAATGTAAATTAAACAGGTAAAATGCCACTGACATGTCATGACAAAAGTTGGTGCTTAAAAATCCACATCTTGTCCAGTTTTGACTTGCAGATTTACTTCATCAACAGCATCTGCAGACCACTGCATTCTGTATTTTGGTATGACACTGGATCTGGGGATGGAGGTACTGCAGACCTTTGGAGCATGCATTCCCCTAACTACTATTGCAGTTTTGGGGATGCAAGTCTCTGAGATTCTTGCTTCATGAACACAAGTGGTTTTTATCATCCCAATGGGCTTTAGCAGTACGATGGGGAGGGTAAACTTAGGTTGTGATTAGCTTTAAATCCTGAGAAACATTAAACAAATTTTGGCTGTTTCATGACTTACACCTTCCCTTTTCCACTGGTTCGTTTATTTATAACTTTGCAATAGAAGCGCAGACCCACACTCCCCCTGCTCCTGCCTTGCAGCCACTTGGGCCAGCAGGATCTGCCTGCTCTGATGAGCTCTTTTTGCCACGTCTTCTCTGGAAACCACTTATTAAGGTTTTAGACCTGATATATTTTTAATTCTACTGTGAAGGCCTTACTTAGAGAAGGTGCTGCTTTGGCTAACAAGGCCTTCCACCCAGCTGTTGTCCTGTACCACTCTCTTTTCTTCCCCTCATAGCCCCTGTAAACTTTCTGAGGGATCTCTTTTAGCCACGAGAAATGGGTTCTTTTCCCACCCAGCTTGTACAGTGCCTGGTTTATACTATTAATATAATAGCTCTCTATTAAATGGAGGCTCCCATTTCTGCTCACATCCTGCACACAAGCATGGAATCACTGAAATTCCCTGCTTTCCCATCCCCATCCTTGCAGGCTTCACAGCCAGGTGTGACAGATTTCCTTTTAGCTTACCACAATTCAACAGTGAATCCAGCTGGTCCTCCTACAGTAGCAAAGAAAGCTAATGTTACTAAAGAAGCCAAACCAAAGTCAGAGTTTAGAGCCAAGATGCACTGCCACACCAGCTGCTTACATAAGCTTATACAGCAAGGCAAGCTTTAAGGGAAAAAAAAAAATCTCTATCTCCATCAGTAAAACATCTTTATACTTCATTTCCTTCAGACTTGTTTTAGAGGTTTCTACAGCAAACATTATGAAATATTTAATCCTGGTTCTTTTCCAATACAGACTATTCTCACAGCTTTTTTTTTTTTTTTTACTGTAATTCTTGACATAAATATCACCATTCATACCTTCAGCTCCTCAGACAAAAGGGACCTTTTCAACTGAGTACAGTGGACTAGACCTCTTTACTGCAGAGTTCTCCTTTTAAGGTGTTTCCTAGGGCTCATTCCTTGGTTGATGAGCAAGAGAAGGCAGGTGAGCCTGTAATTTTAGGAGGAGCAATTGACTGCAACCCTTAACTAGTCATTTTGCAGATAACGCTTAAAGTTACATAAACTGCCTTTACAGAGCGTTTGCAGAGGCCATTAACTCAGCTACAGCCCTGTGAGCAGAGGCTCACCCTTCAGAGGAGGAACAGGGACGACATCTTCTGAAACAGCAACACCCTACTCTCCTCTCCTGCAGAGGTGCCGGTACAAAGCAGGAGAAAGACTGCACATCTCACTCGCTGCCCTGTCCCCAGTGAGAACTTGACCTAAATTCTGTGGTACACCAGGAAAGCCAATTCGAGGTCTTGCAGCTGAACCAACTGACATCAAAAGGTGAGAGAGTGCCTTCTTGTGAGTATGACTGTGCTACATGGCAGAGTCATTTACAGGACTGTCTCAGGTGTCCTGTGCCTCATTTCTCCATCTGTAAAATAGGGCTAATACGTCTCCTCAACACAGGTGATAATGAGATGAAAGATGCTCAAAGATGAAGTATAGTCCATAAAAACATGACAAGTTTAATTCAATAGAAACTGGCAGCAACTTTAAGGTTTCAAAGGCCATTCAATTCAGTTTTTTAGTGCTGTTTCAAAATGTTAATGCCTACTCTACTACTGCAGTTTGCTTTGCAAATCCACAGCTGTCGAATAGAAGTCATTAGGGGAAGGGGAGAGAAGCTGGAGTTTTTGTAAGAAATGATCAGGAGCAAATTAATTCATGTTGGCTATGAATTTTGCATCAGTAGATTTCAGTGCAAATCCAATTGTAGTAACCAGTTTATATTCCCCCTCTAGTTATTGTTTTGAGCTATCTTCAGATGCATACTGACCTCCCTGAATTGCTTTACAGGCAGGTCACGTTGCAGAGATTTTCTTTGCAGCTGATACCCCAAGGCTGGTATCTTCAGGCTAAAAGCTGACACTGTGTAAAGCTCATACATACCAGCTCAGTAGGGCTGTGCTGATTGATAGCTGAGGGTCTGGTTTGTAATTAAAGAGTAGAAAAATTGGCTTCTGAAAAACAGTTCTGGGATCAAGGTGGAGTCTGCTATGAACTCAGTGGCTCTGGAGTTTCAAACAACAGCTTTTAGAACTTTCTGTGCAGGGAAACAGCCTGTAAGAGGTACCTGCTTCGGCCACCAAACCAATCACAACTCATTGCCTACACAGGTTGCGCCAACAAACTAATCATAGGGTGATCTTATACATGAAATCAGCAAATTATTTCAGGCTGAAACTAAAAGAAATTAAATCTAGGTCATTTACCTAATCCAGTTACAGTGCAGCTCCAGAAACAATTTCATGAGCACAGCCAAGAGAGCAGGAGTGTCTGAACATCCCTAAAACTATGGAGATTGTCTTTAGGGGAAAAAAAAAGCTACCTTTGGTGTCTTTCCCAGCAACCAGTCCTCACTGAAATCATCCTCACCTGCTACCACCAAAAAGTAATTGATGAGAGCCCTTTGCCTAGCAGTAATTTAACTTTAACTCAATTTTTTTTAAAAAAAAAAGAGGCCTTCCTCACCACACACACTCTTCAGGGCTGCATGTCCATCAGTAATAGCTAATAAAAAGTTTCTTCCAGAAATTCTCTGTGCCATTTCCAGTGTCCCTCATAATGCTGGTTGGTAGCAGGCTGAAGACCTCTTTTTGCCAGAGCTTTAAATAATGCACAAACACACAAGCAGTTAACAACTCACTCCAACTTAGATTTGACACTGTTCTTCAAGATTAAATGGGCTACTCAGAGACAGACAACTCACTAACTTCAAAGCTCCCTGTCTTAGCTAACAAGAAACAAATTGCTTCCCCAGTGACTCCTCTCAAGGGAGTAATGCAGGATAAAGCTGTGATATTTGCATTAATTCATCTTTAAACATAAAGCTGAAGAGACTCTGTTTCTTTACTATATTTTCACATTATTTAAATGGACTTGTTTTAAAAGCCAGTAACCTGTTTGCTTTGGGGATACTTCGCATTTATATTCACCTTTCGGCTGGCAGTTCATTTTAGGGGAAGATCTGTCGGAACTTGTAGAGGCCCGATACTAAATGCGGTTTGCCCTGCCCGCCACACCACCATTTCCCGGCACGGAACGCCCTACCTCGGAACAGCCACCGCCTCCACAGTTCGGAGGCCCTCACGCGCCTGCGCAGGGCCGAAGGCGCGAAAAGAGCGGAAGGCGGCTTCTAGGGGGACCGCACGTCTGGCAGGAACGGCACGTCCGCGCATGAGCGGAAGTCCCCCGGGAACGAAGCGGCACGCGCTCGCGGGGCGGGGCGGGGCCGTGTCGTGCGCCCCTCC
>KL287267.1:52449-67056 GCA_000699545.1 Podiceps cristatus | reverse complement strand
CCCCCCCCCAGTGTAATCCATTTACACATCATGGCTCAGAATAGTAGATAGAGAACAAGGGATAGCTTTGTTTTTAAATGCTGTCAGAAGTAATACACACTTTGTGATGTGAAAAACAAATATCTAAAAATATCTTCAAAATGTCAAGTAATTGCCCATAATTTAAGTGTTTTTCTGCAAACACAAATGAATGGAAGGAATGCAAACTTTCAATTAATAAAGTTAACAACAGGGGGAGTGCAGTTAAACACATCTGCAATGAAGCTATGAATCCAGGGTTGTATCCTATGGAGTAGTTCTTAGATTCTTCTAATCTAAATTTATGCGAGAAGACTTTCCCTTCTTTCATGGAGGAAACTTTTTTTTGTGTTTTTCTGCAAACACAAATGAATGGAAGGAATGCAAACTTTCAATTAATAAAGTTAACAACAGGGGGAGTGCAGTTAAACACATCTGCAATGAAGCTATGAATCCAGGGTTGTATCCTATGGAGTAGTTCTTAGATTCTTCTAATCTAAATTTATGCGAGAAGACTTTCCCTTCTTTCATGGAGGAAACTTTTTTTTAGCACACAACAGGGGGAGTGCAGTTAAACACATCTGCAATGAAGCTATGAATCCAGGGTTGTATCCTATGGAGTAGTTCTTAGATTCTTCTAATCTAAATTTATGCAAGAAGACTTTCCCTTCTTTCATGGAGGAAACTTTTTTTTTATTAAGCACACAACCTACTTTTTTTTTTTTTAGCAACTTTATCAGATTTTTATAATCAGGGCTCATTCTTGTTGGATAAATGGAAATATTACACTGCTGAGTTGCATAACTTCTGTTATTAAGCCTTGAAGGACATTTAAAAAGGTGCTATGGGAGCTAAGTTCATAGCTATGATATGGTTGTAAAGATAAACTTCTGGTTTAAGTAATGTGCCAGTTGATGGAAAATCATCTTCCTGAGTATACAAACAGAAGGCATTGCTGCCTATGCTGCTGTATGTACCTTTGCAAATTAGAGAGTAGATTAAGTTAACAAAACTCATTGATTTTAATGCAGGTCTGTGAGAAGCAGTTGAAATGTCAAGAATCATGCCAGTGTCATGTTGCTGCATGCCAGAAATGGTAGAGGCAAATGCACTTAATGTAATTAGTAGGAAAGAGAACCTAAAATGGTAGAAACTAAGGAAAACCTTTCTCTATTGCAGCAGCAGTATTAGTGGAAAGAGTGAAAAATTAGTCTCTCCTAAATATTGTTGAGTAACTAGGTAGGAATTTTTTTTTCACAGTTGTAAGGGTCTTACAAGTCTGAATCTAATGTGAGAAAGAGCACTACTTCTAATCTCTTTTCATAAGCTCCTATTTTTTTATTTTTTTTAACTACTTCTTTAGAAGCTTCTCCAGGTAAACTGGATTTTTTTTTTTTTTTTTTTTTTTTTTCCCCCAGGACAGAGACCATAGTCTTTGGTGGAACAGTTCCATGTTTTACTCCGTTTCTTTGGCTGCTTCTGTCAAGCTCATATAGGATATCTTGCAGTGTGTTGCTGTGTCACCTATCCTCTAGCATTCATTTTGTGATCAAGAGAGGAAGCTGAGATATATTTGATCAAATGAGGAGCATTAGGCATATCTATTATTCTTTTGAAGGGAAAAATATTTTTGCCTCTAAAGTGTAGAAAACTTTCTCCATTATTTAGGAATCCCGTTTTCTGGAAATATAGGAGAACTGGGGTGGGAAGAAAAGGAGATTTGCCTTGAGATTTCTGCGTACTAATTGAATCAAATACTACTTTTTGCTAACATCCCTTTAAAGCTGCATTTCTGACAGTAAAGTTAGTTTTTGATTTGAGGATGGGAGGTTTGCTTGTTTTATAAAATTAGCCTCTGAGACTTAGTTGACATTTCTTCCAGAAATGACCCAAGTGTAGTACAATAGGCCAAGGCAGTAGAGACAGGACAGCTTCTGCTTTTCATCTCCATTATAGCACAATGCCTCACAAAGTGTGAGGAAAAAACAAACTGTTTTTTTCAGGTCACCATACCACCACTTACAAACTTGTAACCTGTTTGTTATATCCTCTCATTCATATAGTATTGACACTTTATTTTGATTCATTTCTCATGCCTTGTTTACTTGAACTGCTCCAGAGACTTTGAAAAATGTGTGTAATTTTTGGCAGCTCCTAGGTCAGGTGAGCTGATATGTGAAGTCAGTTAGCATTGACTTTAAGCTGTGCTATTGACAGACCTCCAGCATTTAACTTCAGGATTTCATTATCAGGCGAAGAACTTGAACCCTGAACAGTGATGGTGTATTGGGATGGACAGGTTTTGTGTCTGAAATTTGGTTCATCTTTTGGCTGGTTTGGCAGCTGGGTGGACCAAGAGCATAGTTTCTGTGCTATGTACACCCAAGTGCACGTGAAAGCTTTTCATGAAAAGTACAACAGTGTGTTTAACTCAGTTGTCAAGAGAGGTCACTCTTTCTGTCAGATGTTGCCTTGAATACCAGCATGGCTGCTGAACAAAGGCAACCAAAATTATGGAGTACTCGAACAGGGACTACTTTCTACGTACTGGTTTGTTTAAAGTACAACTCCAGCATGCCCATACACTATTTCCTTTGGCTGCTGGTATCATATGCATACATAATAATCTATCTATATGCATGTGTATATATATGTATCCATACAAGGTAGATATATCTAGCAAGACCATTGCATCCTGATACTGCTACTAACTAAAGCAGTAACAACCTTCGGTACATCAGTAGTCTTCAGGGAACGCTATCAAAATAGTAACCTTCATTCTGTTTGCACAGTTATTACCATTAAGTCACACGTGTGAGAACTGTGTCTGAATCATTAATCATATCCCACGGCATTAGATCAAACTTCTGTCTTTCCCTGAGAATTTTAACAGCTTGCTAGACACCCCAGATTAACACCAGTTACCTTAGGAGTGACAGAGCTGGCCTAAGCTGGAAATGCGGAAGCTTGTGTGTCTGAGCATGAGACCTCTCTGTAGCAGCTTGTGTGTGCAGGATGGAGCACCGGTGTGATCTTTGTGAGTTACATTTGCCTACCTACTACTGCTGGGAATGTTGTCTCCTACTGTCCTGCCGGTTCCTGGCACTGAACAGCATTACCACAATCTCATATACATCCTTGTCTCTTCCAAACCAACATCATTGATCACTCAAACCACCAGCTTTTTAACTGTCATCAGGGTGACCGTTGTTTATCATACCTCAGTGAAGTAACATAGTTGTGCTAGTGGGAAGTATGGTTTATATATTTGATAGCAGTCTGCTTTCTCATCACTGATACCATCATCTACCATTAGTGGACTGAGGATGATCTGGTGAAAATAAACATAAGGTCAGTGTGATTGCTTGTGTTTCAGAGGTAGATGGGTTAAAGGAAGTTAGGATTTTATCTTGGGCACAGCCTAAAACCCAGGTTTTTCTAGGCTCAAATCATGTTTGCTAGATGGATTCCTGAGCTGTTATGAACCTTTTTCTTTAATGAAAACTTAAATTAACACCTATAAATAAGATATGAAAGCTTCATGAAAATATGAAGTGTGGCTCAAGTGAACATTAGAAGTAGTGTATGGAATTGATCGAACACTGAAGGTTGTGTAAATGTATTGATTTTGTTGGAAGAGAGTAAGGTTGTAGGTTTGTGTTGTAGTTAGATGATCCAATGGTTGCATTTCGGAGTAGGAGTTCGCCTCTGTCACCCACTGTGCAGTTCTGCTTTTTTCTTTGTGCTTGCTCTGAAGCACTCATGGTGAGTTGATTCACTGAGGTAAATTGTCAAAATACTGTAACATTTTAGTTCCCCAAGGCTGCCCACCATCAGTTTTTATATTGCAGTTTAGTTTCTTATTTTTGAGGAAGAATATGAATATGGGCAGGGGGAATGTAAATATCAACTGATTTTAGAGTGATAGGGTAGAGACATGTATAAAAATGGCATGTTAAGACGCTGGAGCAAGGGGAATGACAAAAAAAGGGGTATGTAGCAGTGAATGAAAGGCCCTTAAGCTGATGTTTGTAAGGGTGTGAAAAATTCCTGTAAGGAGGATGATAGTGTTGATAATCTCAATCATCAGTGCTCAATCTGTAAGGTATGGGCAGATGCAGCCCACCCAGATAATTCATTTAGCCATTGCATACCTGCTAGTGACTCTTCTTGCTGGGCAAAGAAACAGCGGATTGCTCAGTAAATGTGTTGTTCTTGAGGGGTGGCAGCCACTGTCATCTCCAAACTGCTATCTTTCTGGAGGCTTTCAACCCATCACATAATCTTGTTGAAGGTGAGTATGTGAATGTGGATCTGTTTAGGAAACATTTCCCACCTATTTTAGGATTCTTTTCCCAAATGCTTCCTTTTGTTTATAATCTTCGACAACTTCCAGACCTTGGGAAAGCATTTGATTCCAGTTCAGTGTGAATATAAACACTTTGGATTGATTCCGAGACGTTGCAAATGTCATG
This sequence comes from Podiceps cristatus, assembly GCA_000699545.1. Taxonomy (NCBI): domain Eukaryota; kingdom Metazoa; phylum Chordata; class Aves; order Podicipediformes; family Podicipedidae; genus Podiceps; species Podiceps cristatus. Next base: position 62,563 of record KL287267.1, on the reverse strand, counting down.
AGATTCATATTGAAAAGTTACCATAATGTCTTCATTCATAAGCTTTTTGATCCGATGAAAAGAGAAGCATTCTATTTATTTCCATTTTATAGGAATATATTTTTAAATGATTGTGTACTTACTGTTAATGAACAGTTGGATTAAGTATTTTGTGATTTTTTTTTTTTTTTTTTTTCCCTAAATGTGAGGTATAGATCCATTACATAGGAATGCAGAAGTTGTTTATACCCTAGGAATGCTAATAATTTTAGCAGGATTTCAGGTAGCCAGGTAGCTCAAACTCCCTTCTCCCATTTTACTATAGTAGGAAAAATATTCTAGCATAGTCTTCAAATCTGATTTAGTGGTGCCTGTGTGTTTAGGAAGGGCAAGTTTATAGGTTTTTATGTTCTTGGAGAATAGCCTGCCAGGTATCTTCCCCTTTCCCACTTTTTAAGGTCCAGATCAGGCATCTTTTTTGATCACTTCTATTGCAGTATGACATGGGTTAAGAAACTCTTTTAGCACTGGCCAGTCTCTGGCTTCTGGGGCTTTCTAGATTGTAAGATAGTAAGTCCAGGGACTGAACAGCCTTTACTTGTTTAGGAGGGAACTGTGTTGAAGCTAAGTAAACTTTTCTAGAAGGTTGATACAGTGTTAACAGTCAAGGTGTGCGGTTGCCTGTACTGAACTTTTCTACAGTTTAGGAAATTGCAGAAATACATAAATATTAGGAATTTAATGGAAGTAGGGCAATCTGGAAAAAGAACATTGGGCAGAGTTAAAGGCATAGCAGAGACTATGCTTTGTGAGTGGGGAGAACTCATGGCTAGATTTGATCAGTTAGACTGATGCAGCTGAAAGAAAAGTGGTTCACCATGTGGCCTCACAAAATAACGTTCATGTAAGAATCAAACCTCTGCTCCATCTCTACAATTGTTTTCTACCATCTTTACTTAACAGGTAGTGTTTCTTTCCTCACTTGCACAACTTTTAATTGAGGTGAAAACCTCATTAGACTTCATGTGCAATGTGGTTGTGTGTGAGAAGGTCGGAGGGGCAGTGTTCGGAAAACACATGCAAAGCATGGTTGAGTACAGAGACTATCCCTACAGTCATCTTTCGGAAAACATAGGAGGTGAAACAGAATGCTTGCAAAGCGTTGAGACTTTAGCTGATTTGTGGATAGCAGAATGAAACGTGAAAAGGAAAATGTATTGGAGTGTTTTATGTAGTCTGGGTTGAACTGAACCAGCAAGTTTAGCTTTTAATGCCATGATTTTTGTTTTTCTTTTTTAAGTCGTCTTCAGCAAATACGCAAATACTCACTTGACAAACTAGAGCAAATGCTATCATGAAAATCCTTGAATGGACTTTTCTTGGCAGATATTCTATTATTTGAGCAGCTTAATATGTTCTGGTTTTTAAACAGAAATTTTATTTGATTACAAAGGGTTAGGGCGGTTTATAAAGGTTACCTTTTGTTTCCTACCGTAATTCTCTCTGTAATAGTCTCTAGTCTTGGCAGCCTGTGTTTCTAATACCCGTATTTTTAAATCTGTCTCATGTTGTACTGGTGGAGGAAGGGGAGAATAAAAGTTTTGGACAGTAAAGCTATCAGGAAAATTCAAAATCCTATAGGTATTAATACTTTTTAAAATAGGTTGGGGGTAGGCTGGGTTTAGGGAGGTGTCTTTGCTGTTCCAGAAGGATCTCTTCTGATTCACTCAGATTATTTCCCGTTTAAAGTCTATCTATGCTGCAGAGTTTCCTCTTTAATTTTTGAAAATTCCATTCTTGGGAGCCCTTTGAAGTACATTTGTACTGACTTTTAGGGCTAATCCTGAGGGCTTCTTTCTACTTAGCAGAGCCATTAAAGCTGCTGCTTTCGGAGTCTGTGCCTGCACCCTGTAGCAGGGCACGTGCAGCTGTTTTTATTATTATTAACTCCTTTTGCAAAACAACTTCTAACCATCAGTCTTACCACTTACTTGGCAAACAAAGTGAACTTAGGATAAGTATTGCTACGGTCTTTCTGTGTTTCATGTCTGCAGTAAATTTTACAGTATGTCCAATGTCATTTCCGGCCCTGTAGCTGAGCAGAGCTTGTGATCTTTATCTGAGCTGTTGCTGGGAGTCAAGCTGAATTATTTTTAATGTGGGTAGCCAGTAGGTCTGGGCTTGAGAGGTACCATGAAATTGACTGTAATGCTGCACCACACCTTACATAAGTTGAAGCAGCCCGAGGATTCAATTTAAGGACATAGATACAAACAAAATAGATCAGGTTCTGTATTTCTCAACTTACTGCTGCTTTCCCAGGGTAAAAGCTCCTTTGACATATGGAGAATTAAATGCTTCCTATACTTCAAAAGTTCTTGCTATTAAGTGAGGCAATATCTCTGTGCTTTAGAAAGCGAAATGGTCTGTTTTAAACAAGCAATAACTGAGTGTTTGTCTATGAGTGCTTGTAAGAGCAGGAAGCAGCATTTAAAATACCTGTCTGCTATGGAAGACCCAAGTCCAGTACCATATGCTGCTTTTTAAAGAGACCGTCTACTGTAAGTGACTGGGGTATGTGGACTGTGATGATAATTACTTCTGGGTGTTACAATGCATGTTCTATGGCAATTGATTTATGTGGATTATGTTAGTTTGTTAGTTAAAGAGCATGTTGTAGTTCTGTTCAGTTGATAATCCCCCAAAACAGAATTGCAAAACACCTTTTCAAAACTTTCCTCACTTGAAACAAACAAACAAACCAACCCCGGGAAACTGCATTGCAACATAGGATTCGAGTTTGGTTTGATTATTGATTTTTGGTAATGTTCTTAATGGGTTTGCCGTTATCTTCTAGATGGTTTTACACAGTAGTATTTGCATTTTTTTAAAAAGAGTGGCTCACTGTATGCATGGGCACCATCTATCCTCTTTGTTGAATGGTAAATGGATTTTGCAGAGGGAAAAATAACATGTAATTATGTAGTTTTAAACTGTTCTAGCACATGTGGCTGGGCAGCCTACATTTTGTGAGTTCTTTGCTTTATTTTTTTCAGTCTTTGAATTCATTTTTTGCAATTGTTATACTATAAATGGTAGCCAACTTCTTTAGCTCCAAAAGTGATTTTATTTATTTTTATTCCAGTCTTCCGAATAGGTGGATATTTTAAGGAAATCTAGGTGCAGAAGGCACCTCTTTGAGAATGCAGCTGTGTGGGAAGACCGCATGTTGAACAGAATACTTGTGTGCTATAGCTAGGGGATTTGAAAATACAGCAGTGCATTTTATTGATGCAGAAGCAAAACATAACAAACTTACTTATCCTGAGTATTTTTCTTTAAGTCTATGTTTATCCAGCTTTTTGTTTGTTTGTTTTTTTTCCTTCCCTTGTTGTCTACTGCATATGTCGAATGTGCTTTCTAAACTTATACTAAACTTATCCCAAGCAGCATTTGGAAGCTCAGATGAATAACTGAGAATTTCATTAAGTATTGTTTGGAATGTATATCTTGAAAAAGACAGTTTCATCTTCATGGTTGAAATATTTAAAGTTTAGCATTTGAGTATTAAAGACCTTTAAAATGCCTTTGATTCTTTCTCTGGCAACAGATAAAATGCCTTAAAGTTGCAATTCTTCTAATTCAGAAAGTCAGCAAAACAAAATTGAAGCTTTGGCATTGGTATATTGATGTTAACAACAGAAGTAAATGGGCGTCTCTTTGGCTCACTTTACTGTAGAATAAGAGTCATAAAAGCCACCGCAGTGTTTGAGTTTTCCAAGAAGTTGTGTAATGCTACTGTGTTTTGACTATTTTATCTTATACAGGTGACTAGAATGATTTATCTAATGTCAAATGTTTGACGTAATATTTGAAAAAGTGTTGCATATGTCTCACAAGTCATTTTACTCGGTAACAGTTTTAATGTTTCATTTGACAAATAGAAAATGGATTTTGACACTGGAGAGACTACCTTAAACATTTGTAACAGTATCTTAATTTGTGATGTCTTAGGTCAGCTAGTGATGACAAATGTAATTTTTCTCCTGTGGCTAAACATGTTCAGGAGCCAAGGAAGCTTTAGTGCTTTAATTTTGCAATCTACCACTACTTCACTAATGCTCACCCCACTCTTCCACAGTAAAGCCCAGTTTTTGCTTGGGAGAAGACTGGTTGATATGTTTTGTATCAAATATGTCATGTTTGTAGATGTTTCGTCACTGAATTTTATTTTCCAACTTTTGCTTTAGTAAGTCAACTTCAGGGTCCTTTTTTCCTTATGCTTCCATCATACTGTAGTTTCAACACAATATTCTTACCTATGCGCATCAAGGTTTTGCTTGTGATAGTATGTTTTATACAGTGCCATCGGCTGTCTCATTTCAGGGCTATTTTCAAGAAGAAAAACCCCCAAAACAGCTCTAAATGTTAGTTGAATGGTACTTTTACCTGGGAAGTTAAGCAGTGTTGTCTGCTATCTCAGTATCTAATATGCTGTGCTGGAGTACCTGTGGATGTCATTTTTGCACATTGGAAAACACATGGAAGATGATTCCAAAGGTTCCTTTGAGAACCTCTGGTAAGCTGCTGTGGCTGATAAACGGAGGTTCAGAGTGTTTTGAGTAAAGCCTGACTCTGAATATCTACAGGATGACAAGGTGCTGCTAAGCTTGCCTTCACCAGTATAAATTTGCCTTATTTGCATCTAATCAACTGGACCAGTTCTGGATTTCCCATCATCTGTTGGACATTTTCTGGGATAGTTCTCTGCTGTGTTAACAAGATCAGGCAACTTGCAGAAATCTGGTAGGCGCAAGTGTTAAGACCAGCAGCTTGATGAAGGAAGAAAGAAACTGCCCTTTCCCAGTGGCAGTGAGCTACTGTATTGGCCCATCTTGTACCCCTGATCTGATCTCAAGTATCCATGAATTCTCTCGCCAACAAGTCATGGGTTATTGGGGGTGACCGTATCAGTTGCTGCTGAAGCTCTTCTACTGTGCTGTAACTGCTTAAAAGTTCTGCCAGAAATAAGATTGTCATTGTTTTAATGGTTATGTGGGATGTTGGGGATCTAGAGCTGAATCCCTTTTCTGAATCTGGAAGGCTAACTCTAGTTTTCTAATTTAAATGCTCATTTGTGGAGAGAGAGTTGAGAGGGCATAGAGTCTGTTGGGAATTGAAACGTGACAGGTCCTGGAACAGGCCAATTTAATTCATGTCTGGAGAGCAACGAGAGAGAGAAGATTTAGGGACCTAAGAACTATCCCTTGAAAACTTCTGGTAGGTCCTTCCCAACAACTCTCGCATATCCCCTGCCATGCACCTCTTTTCAACACCTCCTGAACTGCAACTGATCCTCTTGCTTTAGTGTCCTCCTTTCCCCCATCCTTTTCATGGGCCACTAGGCATCCATTTTACTTTGCTGTGTTTCATGTGGTAATGGGGGAGAAGGGGAAGGCATGGTGTCTCAAGTCACTACTTGTTATTTCACAAAATGGCACTAGAAATTAAACTCATCCTTTTTACTGTTTATTAATATAAGACAGAAGGACTATAGCTGCCAAACTGTATACTTATGTAGCCAGCTGGTCAAGGAGGTGATGTGTTTTGGAAAGGACATGCTCCCGGACATATGATAGACGAGGCAGTGGTGGGTGTAGTCGATGAATATTTCCGTAATAGCATCTGTGGCAGAAAGGTATCGCAGCTTCAAAGAATATCCATGTAATATTAAGCCTAGCTCATCTTAACAGTGTTCCCCCACCTCCACATTTTTATTGTATTTTCTGTTTTTTAAAAGCCCCTTTAAGGTCACTTCTGCACATGAATTGGATTTTACTAAAGTGACAGAGGAGCACAGTGAAATAGTTTGATAGCTACAATATAGTAAGAATAAGCAATACTAGAAATTTCATCACGTAATGAGAAAACAAACATAACTTTAATTTCACATTGTACATGGCAGGAATTTAATATTAATTATAAATATTGTCTTAAATGCTGAGCTGCAGTACATTTAATCTGTAGCATTTCTGTGAGGATACCTAATAAAAAGCAAATAATGTTTTGTTATTACAATTTTGTTTCTTGTGCGTAGTCTTTAAAGAAACAGTGGTAACCATTAAGTACAATTCTTAACAGGTTGAATTAAATTTGGTGAAAAATTGCGCTTTTTTCCCCTTTGTTTTATTTGATTTAGATTTATTTGAAACAGTCTGGAAGATATAAATGTAGTGGATAACTGATTTTAAATTGTGCTTGCCATACTTATTTCAGAATAAATCAGATATTGAAGGTGGATCAAGAATGCAAAGTATAGTTAGAAAGATAAAATCCATTGTAGGGAAGGATGACGACCTCTTTCTGTTGTCAACTACCTTTCTGATCTTTGTTTATTTTATTGGTGACATGCTATTCCCACATCAGTTTCCTCCAGTGTGAGAATATGCAGTCACTTTGCAAACAGCTGGAAGTGTTTCTGCCCTCGGCTGGAGGCCACCATCCCTTCTGTTGGACTGTATTAATAGAACATGTGAGTACTCCTAATGTACGTCAGAAAAAAAATCAGGTGAAATAGTTTAGTTCATCTTTAGAGTGGCTTGCTTTTTAGCTGTGATTCAAGCTAATTTGTCCAATTTGTGCACAGAAGTGCAATAGGGGTGTTTCTCCACTCCTTTTAACTAACAAAACTCAGTTGAAGGATAACTGCCACAGTTAAATTTGGGTGAGTGTATAATTCAGTACAAGGCATCCTGGAGTTGTGACTCCTCCCCCTCCCCCCTTTACCCTTTTGCACTTTGGGTTATATTCAAGCTTTTTTCTTTTCATCTTTATTTAATTAGGGCATAATTAGATCTTTCTCTAGGTTTCTGAAAACCCTCAGCATATTGTTTGGTTTGTCCTGCAGATAGCTCTATATGTGTATCTATAGATACATACATGACCACAGTGGAAAATTGGCTAATCCCTGCTATATGCCTTATGAATGCAATATTTATGTCTATGTCAGGTTACTGAAGGGTTAAGCAGAATTTGAGCATACATATTTAAATTAGATAAAATTAGATCTTTAACCCAGCTTCAATCACTGGACAGGAATTGTTCAAGTTAGACTGTTTCTGTTCTGATGATGCTTTGTATTATCCACTCTGAAACATTAATTTTTAGTTTTTCAACATTCATTGTAGTGAAAAGTCAGTAAGTTGATATTACAACAGATGGATCTGAACAGGTGCTCTATGAGAGGTCTAGCTTCTTGGACTAAACATAATCTACATACAGCAAGGACAATTGAAAGAAAGCACAGTCAGAGAATTCAGGTAACTGTGAGCTAGTTGCAGGAAGGAGAATAGCAAGTCTATTAAGAGATGTACTAAAGAGCAAATATTTAAGGAATATTGGATGAGACACTATTTTAACTTGATAAACAGACTGCTTACTTGCAACCGCAACACTGTAGATTCTTTTAATTTCTGTGAGCTAACAAAAAACTATGTTGACATAATTTGTACAGAGTGGTTTGATATCCAGTGTCTGGTTCTGGCTGGACCTACTCTTTCTAATGCTACCTGTAAGTTCAAGCAACAGGCTGTGGTTATTGAGGGGTGAACACAACAGTTTCTGCTGAAGCTCTTCTACGGTGCTATAACTGCTTAAATGTTGTGCCAGAAAGAAAATTGTCATTGCTTAAATGATTATATGGGATGTTGGAGATCTAGAGCTTTTCCAAGGGTTCTGTTTACTTTTTACCATGTCTTAATATTTTACAGGGTAGAAATGGTCTGCCAGGCCACCTTGTGTCCAGATTTCTTAAATTTCACTTAATGGGAAGAAATTGTGAAGTTGATTCAACTGCATTTTTCTGTAGCTAGTACTTCCAGAGTTGCCACTGCATTGTAGGATACAGATGACTTTATGTAATAGAGATGATGGCTGTGCCACATACTCCCGAATAGTTAAAATACAATTGAAGTACCTGCAATGAATAAGAAATATCCTTTATTTTACTCTTATGTTTCAGGCTATTGCAAAAATTAGTATTCTTTTCTAGGTACATATTAGATCTTGTTACAGTATAGCAGGTAGTATGTTTGAGGTCAGTTTAATAAGAGTCCACTATAGTTGTTTAGGTGTTATAGGTTGCTTTGTTCTATAGTAGAAGACCATGGGAAAAGTGGTTTGGGAGCTAGCTATATACTGTTCCCAGGCACTTATTCTGAAGCAGTCATTTTCAGCCCATTGATTTCTAGTATCATGTTTCGCATGAAAAGAATATTTTGCTGCTTAAAATATATTATTCAGCTAATTGCTTTTTGAATTCCTTTCTGCCAGCCTCATGTACCAGCCTTTAGTGTAGAAGGTCCTGTAGTTAAGCTGCCTCCATCATGTTAAAAACAAGTACAGCATGAATCTGTTTCATCCAGAAGAAACATCATTCTTGAACGAATTCTTAAATTTGGTGCAAAGCCTTCAGAGTTGCAAGATGCAAGGCTAATGCACCATGGAGTGGCCCAGTAGCACTCGGGGAGGAAAAAAAACCCCCAAAACTAAAAAAAAAAACCCCACACCATAACACTATAAGGCCTTTTGAGTTTGTGGTAATTAATATTGGATTGAGCAGAGAAGCGATGCCTCTCAAGAAAGCTGATGCTGTCAAAAGATATGGAACCAATATTGCCATCAGTATTGATGGCAGTCATAGTGCAGTATCGGCAGTGAAGTATATGTCCAGTAGAGAAGAAAACAGGCATTCACTTTTCCCCTGTAGGAATTCCAAATTATTCTGTTTGCATCTTATCATTGAAACCTCTTGTGAATTTTGACTGTCCCAAGAAAAAAAATCACATTCTACTTAGGTCTAAAATGTTGTTAAATGTTACAAATGGCAGACTTCACTGGTGAGGTGTCCTTTAGTATTGATAAAACTAACTCTTTTCTTAATAATTTGCCTTGAGACATGGAATACGTCAAAAGTAAGACAGAAAAAAAATCATGAAAAAGCCTAATAGGCATCAGATGAAGTGTCTGAAACTGTAGGTATATATACACCCACTACAGTGATGATGGGAAGCATATCGTGGCTTCAGATGTGGTATATTGTGTGAAAAGTATAAGCTGTGGTCATGGAAAGCTTTAAAAAGCTTGCAGCTCTTCAGCAAAAATATTGAAGGTGCCCTGGGCTCTCTGAAGAAGTTAGAGTGACTGTACACTCCCTGTAGAATTTCATACCATTAAGCTACTGGCAGCATGCAGTTCCTGATTGTAACTTGCTAAGCGTGACATCTTATTGCAGGCAGTGAAATTACCATGCCAAGTAGTGGCACTAGGAATGCTGTAATCCTTAAACACATTGAGGATGTTTTGATATTCTTAATGGTTATTCTTAATGGTTATTTTATAACCATTCTGGTATTCTTCAGGATTCCCAGTGAGCATGTTTGAATGTTGGACCTGAAAAAATAGGTGCCCTTCTCGTTGTGCCACCTAGCTGTTTTCTCTGCCTGGGCTTTCTACTGTTCTTCCCAAACAGGGATTATTCTAATGGTATTACAAACAGGAGGAGTTCCGTTGCTCGGCTGGATTCCAGGAACAGAAACTTCCTCCTTTGACTCTGAATTTCTATCTTTTCTGAAGTTAGGTGGCCACATCACTGCAGAACTTCCTGCCATTCTATTACTTCAGCATACTAACTGTCCTTCATATAACATAGGAGTCTTTGCCACATTTTTCTGAGCACGGGTGTTTGTTCAGAACTAGGAATTCTGAAATCAAAAGGAGAATCATGACCAGTTTTCAACCTGAGGAAACTGCTGCCAGTTCTCTTATCAAACATTAAGCTTCTGGTTGACAAGTCAACTTGCAGGATGTGTGTTTCTGTTTTCAAATGTCCCTACTTGCAACAAAAGCCCTAAAGATCAGTTGGACCTCACTAATTGCAGGGTACTCTTGGGAGCTTTCACCAAATTCTTGATATTAGTTGAGGCTTATTTCAGAATACAAAGAATGATTACATAGCCATATATTTTGAGATAAAATCATAAAGACTAAACCATCAAAAATTCCATGTTTAACCCCCTAAAAATGACAGAATTATGACAATATTAAACTCTAAATCAGCCAAAGCTTTTCTCCCCCC
>KL287267.1:35964-52431 GCA_000699545.1 Podiceps cristatus | reverse complement strand
CCCCCGCCTTCTGGTGGACTTGACTTAATAATTGTCTTTTTCAGTCAACTTTAGTAAGAACTGTGCAAACATGTTCTATGTCTCTTGTTAAAGACTGGGTAGAGTTGATGTGTTCATGACTCCTGGGTGTTTGTAGCCCTTACGGGGTGCAGAAGCTCCAGTTGAGTGTGCAAAGTGGTAAGATCTTCCACATAAAACTGTGGTAGGTGTGCATCTAGAGAAATTCCAGAAAAATATTTGTGGACATGCAAGTACTTAATTATATATAAATGATCCAATTAGGGAGAATTCATGTGCTGTATCTTTATGTTTGTATTAGATTTAAGACCTAATAAAACCATTCTGCTGACATCAGCTGAAGTTAAAAAGAAGGGAACATGATATTTTTCTGAAATAAAATTGCTTAATTGTTCTTCCATTTTGCAGAGTTATGTCAGTTTTGGCTCAGGTAAATGGAAGACCACCCTCCATCTTCCTGGTTCTTACACAGTCAGAGCTCAGTGTATGTTTCCTCCATTCTTAACTGTGAGGTCTGTAACACCTTGGTTTTGGGCAGTAGGAAAGGATTTTACTAGTCATAAGTACTTTTGCTTTCAGGTATTGCTGGTGAAAATTCTGCTCTTGATTAGTTGAAACTAGCGTAAATGTCCATACATACTTTTCAAGGTTATAAGCTCAACACAAATAAGCAAGAGTCCTGAGGGAATTGGCTGATGTAGTTGCTAAGCCACTCACCATGATATCTGAAAAGTCATGGCAGTCAGGTGAACAAGTCCCTGGTGACTGGAAAAAGGGAAACATTGCTCCTATCTTTAAAAAGGGTAGGAAGGAGGACTCTGGGAACTACTGACCTGTCAGCTTCACCTCTGTGTCTGGAAAGATCATGGACCAGATCCTTCTAGAAGCTATGCTAAGGCACATGGAGGACATGGAGGTGGTTGGAGACAGCCAGCACGGCTTCACCAAGGGCAAGTCCTGCCTGGCCAACCTAGTGGCCTTGTATGATGGAGCAACTACATCAGTGCACAAGGGAAAAGCTACAGGTGTCATTTATCTAGACTTCAGCAAGGCCTTTGACGTTGTACCCCACAACATTCTTCTGTCTAAATTGGAGAGAGATGGATTTGAAGGGTGGACTATTCGGTGGATGAGGAATTGGCTGGCTGGTCACATCCAGAGGGTGGTGGTCAATGGCTCAGTGCCCAGATGGAGATCAGTGACGAGTGTTATCCGTCAGGGATCCGTATTGGGACCAGTACTCTTTAACATTTTGATCAATGACATAGTGGGATTGAGTGCACCCTCAGCAAGTTTGCAGGTGACACCAAGTTGAGAGGTGCGGTGGACATGCTTAAGGGACAGGATGCCATCCAGAGAGACCTGGACAAGTTCAAGAGGTGGCTCTGGGTGAACCTAATGAGGTTGAATAAGGACAAATGTAAGGTCCTGCACCTGGGTCAGAGGCAACCTCCGATATCAATACAAGCTGGGGGATGAAGGGATTGAGAACTGCCCTGCTGAGAAGGACTTGGAGCTATTGATGGATGAAAAGCTGGACATGAGCCAGCAACGTGCATTTGCGCCCAGAAGGCCAACCGTACCCTGGGCTGCACCCAAAGCAGCGAGGCCAGCAGGTCGAGGGAGGGGATTCTGCCCCTCTGCTCCGCTCTGGTGAGACCCCACCTGCAGTGCTGTGTCTGCTCTGGGGCCTCAGCACAGGAGAGGCACGGAGCTGTTGGAGCGGGTCTAGAGAAGAGCCACAAAAATGATGAGAGGGCTGGAGCAGCTCTGCTGTGAGGACAGGCTGAGAGAGCTGGGGTTGTTCAGCCTGGAGAAGAGAAGGCTGCGGGGAGATCTTACTGCAGCCTTTCAATACTTAAAGGGGTCCTATAAGAAAAATGGGGAGAAACTTTTTAGCAGGGCCTGCTGTGACAGGACAAGGGATAATGGTTTTAAACTGAAAGATGAGAGGTATAGACTAGGCATCAGGTTGACATTTTTTAGGAGGAGGCTGGTGAAGCCCTGAACCAGGCTGCCCAGAGAGGTGGTAGAAGCCCCATCTGTGGAGGGATTTGACGGGGCTCTGAGCAACCCGATCTAGTTGAAGATGTCCCTGCTCGTTGCAGGGGATTGGAACTAGGTGACCTTTAAAGGTCTCTTCCAACCCAAACTATTCTATGTTTCCATTCTATGATTTTCATGATAAGAAATACTGCTGTAGAGCATTGAATTCTTTGTGATTAATGGGGTACTGTACTTCCATTTTAAAAACTGTATGCAAAACTCATTGTGGTAATTGCTTATTCATAGATACAGACTGCAGAATAAGTCTTTCAGGATGTTGTGCTTGTAAAATAATATGTAGGCAAGCAGGTGTTTCAAAATTTAATATGGAATACTGTATTTAAGTTTCTTCGATTCAGTGGAAGTTACTGAACTTTCTCGTTAGATTTTCCATAGAAGTGTTTTACTGAATAAATTCTTCCTTTGGATACAAAGAATATGTCAGATACGGAGTCAGTCTATGACTGTCTTTTTCAAGAATCTAGATTTGCCATCTCTAATTAGATGCTGCATGGCAGAATTGATTCTGCACTCTACATTTGCATTAAAAACTGACTCCTAGAATCGCTCAGATAGCTTGTAATGTTCACAGTTAGTTTGTATCGTGTCATTTTTCTGAGTTTGCAGATGTGAAAATTTTGTTCATCTGCAGCTGAAGACTTTTAGAGCACAGAAGCCTTTATAATTGCAGGCTTAGAATATTTTCAACAGATTCTGCTAGTAAGGAGATTACATATTCTCAGATGGCTTTAAAATGCCAGATAAAAAATCTAGATGATGGGCTAATAGCAGCATGAACTTGATAAGGTTTTAGACAGTCAACAACATTCCCACAAGAAGCAGTGCTCCAGTCTTGCGCTCTGTAATGGGAGGTTCAAATGAATTCCATCACCATCAGTGTAATTTGCCTTAAATGTTGTTAAGATCTAGATGAAGTAACTGCATTGCTGTTCTTACTATATGTTCTTACTTTCTCAGTAGGCTGAATTTTATTTGAATGTTCATCCTAAATAGTACTTTTGTCAAGGAAATACTAAATTTAGGAATGTCTAATCCAAAGATGTCTTATAAATATAGCAGTAATTGTTGCTGGGAAGTGCTGGAGAATTCTATAGCTCCTGGATAAAGCAAGCGATCACTGTGAATAGCATTAACTAATCATCTTACAGCTTTACCTTGTGTCATCAAAAAAGCAGTTCATAGGGTGCAATAAAAATCAAACTCAAGCATGAACAGATAGTTAAGATTAAGAGTACATAACATGTAACTGAAAAGTTTACAGGCTTTATTTTGCAAGTTGCATAGATAAGCTTTCCAAATTAATGTTGCTACTTAAAAAAAAAAAAAATGGCTGTGCTTGGTTAGTTTGTTGTTGCTGCTTGAGCTTTGGTCTATGCTGAAATTGAAATATGCTTTGAAAATGAGAACCATTGTTAAAGAATCTTCAGTTTTCTACTGAGCCAACCAATAGAGGTACCTCCAGTAGTGCTACAAAATTCATGGCACCACGCATAGAGCACTTTTGTGATCATTAGAGTAGCCCACAAATGGTTCACACTACAATACGAGGCTAATTTGGTGGTTGGGACTTTGAATTCTGAAATGTACAAAGACTTAGGATTGGTGATTCCTTTTAAAGCTTAGCTCAGAGGAGGAGACAGTTTGAACTACAGACCTGACAGAAAGAGGCAAGAACAGCAGAGCATCATTTTTCTTCCTAGAACATAGTCTAAAATAAGAAAAGTCAGCACTTACTGGTGTTAGTCAGTCAGAACCTAAGAGCTGTTCTCTGCTGAATGTTAGAAAATGTGTGTCGTCTTCACAACATGGACTGAGAACTTGAATATTCATCTCTGTTGTTCAAGTTAAGTTGTTAATTAGGCATGTGCTTCACATGATTTTGTTCTTCAGTATTCTCAGGTCTGTCTCAAATTGACTTGCCTCAAAGGGATGAGGGAGGATGAGAGGGAGATGGGTGAGCAGTTCCCATGCCTCAAGATGGATGTGAGGCTTGAGGGTGGGAGAAAAAGGATCCTTTCCTTCAGTCTGGTCCTGTCACATAGTACTGCATCCTATTTAGTCACTGTAACTAGCAGTGTACTCCATTTGCTGTGTCTCCGTGGCTAATGGCTAGCCAGTCAGAAAGAGGGTTGAATAAAAGCCATAAACACCTCTATCACCTATTCTCGCTGCTGTTGGAGATGGAAGGACTGTGGAAGGCGGTGACATCCAAGCCCAAGAAGTGCAACGCCTACCCAACACTGACTGCTTTTGTCTCCATTCTGATTCCTCTCTCAGTTGCAGCCCCTAAATTTCCAGGTATAGGCAAAGGTGACACTTCTGGTATTTTCCAGAGCTGTTTTACACCCCTGTGAAAGCTATAGATAGTTGTTGGTACCATAGCAGTACTGTTGTAGAAATACGATACCACTGTGCTGCCTTTCAAACACAGTTTGAAAGGTACCAAGATAGTAAGAAGGTTATGTGACCATGGTTTGCAGTTCTTACTGTTCATTAGCAGCTCTCTCCATTCTGGCCAAAAGGGAAAGAAAGAGCTTTACAAGGTTCAGACTTGTCCCTAAGGAAGCTGAGTGCTATGAAGTGGGTAAGTGGTGTCAGAGCATAATACTGGCTTCATATGATTCCTAGACTATACTGTTGTCTGGTGTACTGCCCATTGCTGCCATTTTATCAATGCCTGAAGCTGGCTTTGATACACAGCATTACTCACCAAATTTCTCCTTCAGTATGTATGTTAACCTGTAACCAAAAATAAATTAAAATGTAATCTAGTGGGTGGAGAAGTGAGAACTTTTTTAAGTCAGTGAGGTGCTGTACTTAAGCTTCTAAATACCTTTTTTAGGTTTCTATAATCAGAAGGTAATTTCTTGTTTTTAACTATAGGTCTTCTCACAGTGAAAAATTAATGTACCTATAGTATTGCTAATAATTTCTGCTGTAAAGACATGTCCAGCTGGCTCTGCATGCCTTTCACTTGTGGCAAAAGAATCAATTGCTTTTTGAAAGAAGGGGTTAATAGATTTGTATCTATCCAAAAGTATATTAGAAGGGAAGATTAAATCCTTACTTCTTAAGTGATAGTAGAATGCTGTTATGTTGCATTTCAGTTTTAGGTGGTAATTCATTCTTATTAAAGACTTAATGGGATGCTGCCAAAGCACAAGACAGTTGTTCGCATCCTTCTGAAGTCAGTTATGAAGCTTTACTAGTTTGCAACACAAGGAGAATGTCAATATGTATTATTCTTGCCCATTTCACTTGTTTAACTAATCAGTTAATGCTCTAAAAGTAAACGTTGGTCATACTTTTGTAGCCTCTGTGACTTTGAGTCATGATTTAAAAAATTGAAAGTAATCCATGTTAGCAAGTACCTTCCTTGTTTCCTTTTTAAAGTTCTAGGATAACAACATTGTGTGGTTTTCAGTGTGTTTTAAGTCCGGTCCATAGCTGGCTGGATTGTGTGTGTCCTGTGGAACATGGAATTCCTCCTTTGTCTAGTACTGTACTGCAGGCACTTGGCACTAAACAAATTAATAATAGACCTTGCTATACTTAGATAAGAGGCTAATTTTGCAGGTACAGCATTTCATAAATCACATTATAGTTGACAGTTCAGAACTGGAGAATTGATTAATATTTAGAAATCTAGTCAAATGGGAATAGTTGCAGGCTTATTGGAAACAAATGTCACATTGCTGTTTGATACAGTGATTTCTAGGTCAGAATGGCTGATGTTGGTGACAATTTTCTTATATAAATGTGAATACTTTTGAAAGTCCACAGTTTTGTCAGTTTATGTATCCTACATAGCTGCTTATTTACCACATAAAACAGTGTTCCTGAAAATATTGCACTCTATTTTTTTATTTATTCATTTTTAATTTCATTTGACTGATGCTGTGATAGTTCAGTGAGTGGAAACATGCAAGTTTGCTGAGATCTGGACTTGAATTTAAATTCTTTTTCTTCTTTCACTGTGTAGATGAAGAAATCCGCTCATGACCTCTGTGTGGTTGTACTTCAGATACTGTACTGATTAAACAAGTAGGAACTTGATGGGTCTTACAGTCTTGATTGGCATTAGCTTTATTCTATTGAAATGAATTAGTTCAAAGTAAATGTGTTATTTTGGGAATCCTAGATATATGAAAGAATTTGATGTAGTTTTAAAATTTTTGTTAGAAGTGATGCATGATACTGATATAAGTGGATACTTTCATAAAATAGACAAAAGTACACATAAGCTTTTCTAGTCTTGAATACTAGCTGCTTTTGGAAGTCTTTCTCAGTGGTTTATCTAACCTGTTGTCTGTTATGATATTCCATTTAGTGACCTGAATTTCTATTTAACTAATGAATATAATCTTTAATACTTTAACTAATGAATTTCACATTATCTAAATTCCATTTCGAGTATGTATTGGGAAGGTTGGGTTTATGGATGTTGCTCGGTTTAGAAGTTCTGTCCACCCAGGCTTTTCTAAAGCTTTTTACAAAACTTTACATCATCACTACCAGTAGCCATGTTAGTTTGGCTTTTGAATGATCATGAAAGAGTTGCAGTTTGGGGTAACATGCACTGCAGTTGTTCTTAACAGCAGTCTTACACCTAATTTGAAGAATAAATGGAGTTTTTAATAGTTGAAAGATTTTTGCTATCTGAAGTTCGAGAACTTGGAAAAAATTATGTGCCAGAAAAGTGGAAGATTAATGCCTTGATGGTAATCCATCAATGTTTTTTAATGGTATATGGGCAATGTGGAAGACTGAACTGAAGGTATGCATGGGAGGGGTTTTGTTCCACAAGGAATTTTCTGCAGCAGAGAATGTACAAACTTGGAAGATGAAACTAGATCTATGTACATTCTAAGTTGTGTAAATTCTTACTGATTGAAAGAAGGGAATATGTCAAGGCCGTTAGATTGATAGTGTGAACAAATAGACTGGTTCCCTTTGTTGCATATTATTACATCACCTCTCAATGTTATGTGAAGTAGAGCAGCAGCAGATATACTGGTTAGCTATTCTGTCTCAGAATGGGAGTCTTGCATTGATTCTTCCAGGATCTTAATTCTGCTTAAGTGGTATTCTGGATGTGATAAATAGTTGTTTGACAGACTACATTTGAAAAGTAGCTTTTAAAAGGAATGCAGAAAATGACGGGAGTGTTTGTCAGAGTGATGGAAAACTTTTTAATGTTTACCAAAAAAACCAAACCAGACCACCAAAACTGTAGCATTTCATCTGTGTATATGCACTGGCTGTAAAAATGGAGAAAATACAGTGGTTAGTAACTGAGAGCTTAGTAATTTACTTTAAAACTCTACAGATTTAGAGAGGACTATTGTACTTATATACTAAATTAGATGCTAAAGTTTAATTACTTTCTAGGTCTTAGAAAACAGATGACTTCAAGAACTTAAGTTTTAAGCATACTTTATTTTTACTTCTTCCCCCCTTTTCCTCTGTTTCTTTCTAGGTTTAACTATAGATCAACACATCATCTTGCATCCCATGGGTTTTATGAATTTTTAAATTGGTTTGATGAAAGAGCATGGTATCCACTGGGAAGAATAGTAGGTGGAACTGTAAGTATTGTAACAACTTAGATGTCTTTGCAGTAAGGTGTTTTTTCCCCTTTTTTTGAACTTTCGATATAAATTTGACATTGATAAAAGGCGAATCTTTGTCAAATTGCTGCAGAGGAAATAGCAAGATGTTTTTAATTTTTAGCTACAGGAACTATCCAACAGCATACTGTGAACAAGAAATACAGAACTGAGTTTTACTTCCTTACATATGAACTTCTAATAGTAATAAATAAGGGTGTTATGACTCCTGTAATATTGGTACATAAAATGAAAAAAAGAAAAAAATATTTTTTGAAAAACGGTTATCTAAATCTCTTAAGGCACAAGTTTTAATCCAATAGTATATTTTGAGTGGACTTCATGTGTGTACAGAAAATGTTAGGATTTCACTGAGAAAAGACCTTTTGAACTTAAATCAGCAGCATAGCTGTATGAAGCATCAGGAGTAGGTAAACGTGTCAATGCAAGTTACAAGAGAGGAAAGGTGTACAAAACTTATCAAATCAGACTTCAGATACTGTTCATCAGTAGAATAGCTTTACTAACACTAAGAAATGCAGCTACTTAATGTGTGAAAGTGCATGAAAACTTTCTAATTATAATACATACCATTTAAACACATGTTTTTTGTAACAATTAGATCACCATTTGGTTTAGTATCTCAGAGGCGCTTGAGACTTTTTACGTCACATATATATGTATATATATTTTTTTCTCCATACCTGTCCTATATGTAGTAAAAACTCTTAGGAAATAGAATTGAAATATTGATTGCATACATTACTTTGCAAATCACATTGTATACTATTTTTTAATAGTTTGTCTTGAAAACCAGTTCTCAAGGATATATTCAGGGAAACGTTCTGTTGTCTGTGAATTTAATTTAGTACAACACCCTTCTTAGCTTTCCAAAGAAGCTAAGGCAGATGAAGTCCATATTAACTTTTCTAGTACATATTGATTTTTCTAATGTTGATAAATGTGGGAGGGTAGAATTCCTGTTAGAAATATTTTAATGTTCTCCAATATTCTATGATGGGTTCAATAGATTGTGTAAGTCTGTGCTACCTATCCTGGAGGACATCTTAATTCAGTTTTATAGAACTTTATTTTAATCCTTCATATCCAAAGATGTCTGCAGATATCTTGAAAATATATAATACTCAACTGTCAGTTTTTCAGCTTAAAAAAATTCTTGTTGATGTTTGCACATTTTCTTTCTCCACGACTAACAAGAAGTTAGAGTGGCATGTTATATATTGGAGGAAAATGGATAGGGCTGGGAAATGTTGGGTTTCTTGTCTTAGGGTTTTGCGGTTTGTTGTGGGGTTTTTGGGTTTTTTTCTTAAAGCAGTTAGCTGGCTTGAAATTCACTTGCAAACTTCTGCTTCCATACCTTAACTACAAATTTTCTCATTATATGATAAATGGCAGGCAAGATAGGATATTATCTGTGTGCTGCTTATTCATTTACAAAATGGATTATATGTAACTGTTAGCATTTGGATAAAATTTAAAGAACCTCTGGTATTCAATGGTGTTGTCAAAACATGATTAAAGTAGTACTGAAATAATTCCATTAGCTTTACCTGCTCACTGCTTATATCAGCTTAAGAAATGACTGTTTCATTGCAAATTATATGCAAATAACCTTACCATGATAATTTTCTGCAATAACCTAGTGGATTTTTTCCCCCCTCCTTTCAGGTATACCCAGGACTGATGGTGACAGCAGGCCTTATACATTGGATTTTAAACATGCTTAATGTGACAGTCCATATAAGAGATGTATGCGTGTTCCTTGCACCAATTTTTAGCGGCCTTACAGCTGTTTCTACTTTCCTGCTCACCAGAGAACTGTGGAACCAGGGAGCTGGGCTTTTGGCTGCCTGTTTTATTGCCATAGTTCCAGGCTACATATCCCGATCAGTAGCAGGATCATTTGACAATGAAGGCATAGCTATTTTTGCACTGCAGTTCACATACTATTTATGGGTAAGTAATTGCTGAGTTTTTTGCTTTGGAAAGGCTTTTGGTTCCTTCTCCAACCAAATGACTGATTTTTCTTAGGATCCATTGAATTCTTATTTTCCTCCCTCTCGTTCTTACTCCCGTTGGCTCTTGATCAGGCAAGTACTGAGAAGTCACATGGTCTGAAGCACTCCATAATCATGTTCTTTAGTTTGCTATGTAAAAGTACTGTTCAACTGAAGTATGTGTGTCCCAGAGTAGTAATAGTAATAATAATGATAATAAGGCTACAAATTTAAAGTAAACAGAAGGGTTGTTTCTGGTTTTAAGTTCAGAGGTATTAGTATTATGTGTGCATAAAACTTTAGCCTCCTTATTTAGCTGATGAAAAGCAGTAGGCTCTGAATATAAAGTGCTTTGAATTGTCTTCTGGAGTAGCTGTTGACTGTATGGAGGGTCAGGGCTTTGACTTAAGCATCCAGATTAAATATATAAAGCTGTGCAGAGCAAGATACTAATACTGCTTGCAATGCTTTTTTTTAAAAAAAAAAAAAAAAAGTTTGATGTCTTTTAGCCTAATTACTAGTGCAGCTTGTCTGTCACTCCTTAATCTGTATGTAGAATCGCATCTGTAATGCAGTTTTGTATGAAGGAGCTTAGGCAAACTGGAGTTTTTCTGGACTGTTGCATCTGTTTTGAAAGTATCACAAATAGCATAACTATATTGTTACTTCAGCATAGTCACTGCATGATACTGTCCCTTGTGTGTTCCTTGAATGCATATACTTTTCATTTTGAGTGTCTCCATGTATGCACGTGGTCATTACAGCTTTTCCCATGATTTTGTCAAGAGTTCTACTTTTCATAAACAGATGCACACTCACAGGTTTTTTTAGCTTTAGCATATTTCAGTGTTTGGATATTGTTGGTAGGGGTATAATGGAAGGGGATTAAAAATTTTCATGACTGAGTGACTGGTGTTACTTAGATGCAGTTTTTTAATATCTGGACTTCGAATATAAAGGTGTACTGTGTTTGATGATAATAGAATCAACCTGTGTTGTTAATTTGTAACAACTGAGACATGATAGCAGTTATCTGTTCTTACGGAAGTCATGTTTAACTAAACTGCATAGTGCAATAATACTTGCATAAACTCTTGTAGAATTATGTGTGAATCGAATATATTTTACAGATAACGTTCTAGCTTTTTTTAATGTTGTTTTTTCATTCCTATTTTCCCACACCACAATTGCCACCATCGGTCTTGGACAAAATCATACTCCTGGGCAGTTTATGAATCCTGCTAAATCTTTAGTAGTATCTGAATGCTCTCATTAACCTTAAGTGATTTTTTCAAAATTACAAAATAGGTCTTTTATCTTGTAATTGCAGAGTTGGGTCTGGTGCCAGCCAAAGTAAGCCATGGATAGCTGACACTTAGAATTCTAAAGTGGCCTTATGTCTCAGAGAAAGCGTAGAGGTGTTGCAACTACTTTTCTACCTCAGATCATGAAACAGAGAGTTGCATTGCATCCTGCCTCTGCTTTAACTAGAGAGACAGGTATAAGCTGTTTTGCATGCGATTGAATTGCACTTGTGGTTTGATTTTTATGGACATCAGTTCAGAAGCATACAAGTTGATACATGCTAAAGAAGTTCACTTGATAGTTGTTTTGAAAGGAAATTTTGGGATATTGTCCAGTCTTTGTTTGTCATTCATAAATATTTGGTTATTTTTAAAGGTGAAATCTGTGAAGACTGGGTCGGTCTTTTGGACAATCTGTTGCTGTCTATCCTACTTTTACATGGTAAGCCTTTCATATATATAATAGCTAAACTATTTGAGTAGAGCTTACATAATCCATATGTTGACGAAGAATGGGAGATTTTAATCTTCATTGGAGCCATAATATAAAATTGTTACTTCATATTCAATATTATTAAAACCTTAAATATATGAGTAAAAAGACATAATAAATATTTTGAGTATTGTATGTATGTAATAAACACATACTGTAAAAAGTATATGTGTAAATAAACACAATGGAAACAATTTTTGGAAATACTCTTAATATATTTACTTACAAATTTATCCTATGCTGTGCATAAGTACTCTGATTCAATGAGGTTTTTATTTTGGTGCAGGTGCATTAAGGGGGAATTTTGATATTCATGTGTCTGTGTGTCATTACTTTAATGCAACAATAACATTTTAAATTTATGGACAAAGTTACACATATAACTTTGAAAGCTATTTCTTCGGGTATAATTACGCCATAAAGTAAAGCTTACCACCAGAACTGCTGAATTAATTCAATGTCAGATTAAATGGTTATAAAGTCTGTTTTCATTCTTGATTTATGAAAAGGGAGACTATTGTAGAGATGTTCCTAAGGGCTAATAGAGGGGAAAAACAGTAGTAATATTGAGGAGATAAAACTAATAGCAAAATGGAAGGAATTGGTTTTCTTCCTCCTCCATCTTCTGAAACCTTAGACTTGAGGAATTTTCCTGCATGAATCAGTCAAAGGTCCTATTTTCCTGTAACTGATAAACTTTTTTTGTGTGGTGTGTGTGTGGCTATATGAAAAATAAATTAGCCTCAAAATAGCCAGTGGTGGGACAGTCAGGCTAATTGCTTGGTGTCAGTTAAGATTGAGGTCTCAGATACAGCTTTTCTACAGCCAGGTAACTAGACTTGCAAGAAAAAGGAACTTATGAACTGTTTTGCATGCCTTAATTTAAACTACAAGGTTAATTCAGAGGTTATCTGAATGCTGCCTAGTTGTCCTCTAGCTTTAATGTTCACTGGAAGATTTTTGCTGTTAATACAGCAAATAATAGTTCTGTATATGTCGCCAAAGAGGATAGCTATCTCCTGGTAAGAGTACATTTATTTCCTCCCCCATTTCTCCTCCTTTTTGCCAAGTCATTAAATAAACAGCCATTTCTTTATACATAGCCTTACTGTTTATATAGCATTACAGTGAAGAGGTCCTGTAGATTTGGTACAGAGTTATGTGCAGTACAAAATCTGGCAAGTAAGTTTTTGAATTGTTATCTTTATATACCATCAGTATTTTTATATGCCATTTATAGACCGTCTTTTTTATATTGTGACAGTGTATTGGCAAGATCTTCTAAAAGTACTGCTCATAAATATGTAGGTAACAAATACCATACTTTTACAATTTTACTGCTGAAAAATCACACAATAACAAGTTCTTCCTATCTTAGTCTGGCTAGTGCCTTGGTCTGTGGGATTGTATGAGAGGGAGGGGATGTGATCTAGAGTGTGCATGGTGACAGAACGTATGGAAGTAATGTCATCATCATGACATTCAATCCTTGAATGTCAATTAATGTTTTTCTCTTTTATTTGCCTTTCCAGTGCTGTCAACTAGTGAAAGGTTAAGATTTGTCCATAGCTTAGCCTCAGTGATTAGATGATAGAATTTTACTGCTTACAGAGTGTACCTACTTCATCCCTGGTGGTGGCTTCCCATATATTTTATTTCCCTTTGGGAAGAGTTTTGTTAGTATGCCCATCTAGACATTTGCTTAGTTACGTTTTCAGGACAAAGCATTGTTGTACTATTTGTTGTATAGTATCTGTCTTTCTCTGGTGGAATTACTTATGTTTTCAGTGTAAATTGAAAATTAAATCATACCACAATTTTGAGGTAGTAACAGTTAGTCCTTGTATGGGGAGTTTGGGGAGCAGCTCCTTGAAAGAGAAATAGATATTGCATGGACTGACAGAAATCTTTCTCGGTACCTAAATCTATTTAAAATATATTCCTAACTCACTATGGGAATTTGACTCATAGCACTGCATTGCATTCCATACGGAGAAGGAGTTTTTATTACATTTATATTTTTAGCGTTTATTCAACTTCAGCAATTTCTGCTTAGGATAGCTTTTTATGACAAGGAGGTAAAATAAAACAAAGCTTTATATTGAAGCAATCCTTGAAGGAGTAATAGCATGTTTCTACTCTTTTTGCCAGTCTATGGGGATGCCTCAGTTTTGTTTGAAAGGTTCCAAAGTGCATCTTCAGTTCAATACAATCTTCAGTGCTTAGATTTGGTTTAGTATTTTGATAATGAGAGAAGCAGGTCTCTGGTCCATACAGACTGTTTGCCACCTGCTTCATTCAAACCTTTCCCTAAATATGACAGTGTCCTAATTGCACATTTGTTCTCATTCTGTTCTCTTTTACCTGGCTTCATGTAATATTTTATCTCAATAAATAAGCTTGCCTTTGTAAACCATGATATTTCATGCTAGTAATTTAGCAATAGGATCATGATAATCTGAAACAACTTTCTAGAAAATTTAGATTTCTATTCTTCTCATTTCACATTGTCTGAATTGGTTACCCCAGATACTGAAACACTGGGTTTTGTATTATTAGTATCAAAAAACAGTACTTGGCTTTTTCCTTATTTTAGAATCTGTTCTGTAGAACATAATAATTTGGATTTCTTTTTGGATTCTAGGGCTTTAAAAATATCTACATGAATCTAAGCCCTAAAGTACAATTAAAGTGAAAACCACATTAGCTAGTGCATTCTAAAAATGAAGATCGAGGGTAGGCAGGGTACATATGGGAGAAGTCTAGACTGTAATTTGACAAGAGGACATGTGCTAAATTACAGATTGTCTAGTCAACATTAGTCCTTCTAAATATGTTAGAAGTTTAGATAACACATTGTAATGATTGCTGGTTTAGATAAAGATTTAATGAACTACCAGTGATATATTGATAACATCGTAGTATTTCAGTTCTAAGTAGATCATACCAGTGTTTCTCAAGTGCTGCTGTGACTGCAGGTTCACGGTAGCCGTGATATTGTTGTTCACCGTTCCACAGCACTTAACCCTGCTTCCCTGTGCATCCACCACCTTCCTTTTGTCTCTCTCCTTACTCTGCAACCTACATTGGCAGCTCTGCTCCAGGAGTTCTGCTCCCAGGGGTGTACCTTGCTCCCTTTCTCCTCTCTGGCTGGAGATACTGTTCCCTGTCCCCACCAAAAAGTGCAGAGCATGGTGCTAAATTTTTATGTCAGAGGAAAATTTTGGATCCAACATGGGAGTCCTACTGCTGCCTCGTGCCGCTGCCTTCACCGTGCAGAAAAGCCCCCAGCATCACGTTCTTGTTTGCTAGTGTGACCAGATTAGTTGAGGAGGAGGAGGTGGTATAGGAAGGATAGCCTTGAAAATCCACCAACCCATTTCAAAAGTCTTTAATACTTTGGTATGTGGGGGTTTGTTGGATTTTTTTTCTTTTTTGATAGTAGATATTGAGAAAGATTCCAGTGAAATTACTAGTAGCTCTGACTGCTTGCCTAGATGGGGTTTGTGTTTTCTTGTTAGACCATCAGGATGTATCCATCCAATCCAGCATTGCCTATCCTAAGAATCTGCAGATATTTTCAGATCTAATTTCCTATTTCATTTCTCATAGGTCTCTGCATGGGGTGGTTATGTTTTCATCATCAACCTTATTCCACTGCATGTGTTTGTTCTGCTGCTGATGCAGAGATACAGCAGGAGGGTCTACATTGGTAAGTTTTGTTCATTGAACGGTCATCTCAAGTGCTGAATCAGACATGAAATTAATTATACTGATGTGTTTTGTATCAAGTGGGAATTAAGTAATTGCATATCAGGTTGTGTTTGATTAATTTGATTACTGATTATAGTCAGTTATTTTCTACAACATGGAAATAAGGAGTTAAAACATACACTTTCAAAATTTCACATATGTAGCTGCTAATTAATTTTTTTCCTTTCTAGTACACTGAAAAAAATGGATGGGTTTATATTTGTAGAATTCTTTTAATATATTTTTTCTATACATTATGTGTGTTTATAATAATGTTCCATATTTTTTTCCTTCCTAGTGTTAAACAATTGCTATTTTTAAAAAGTTGTACAGCAGAAATTATGCAAAGATATAGTATATTATGACATACGAGAAGACATAGGGAATTTTAAGTAGCCATGTATGTTTTATATAACCTAGACTAAAAAGTAGTATAAGAGTCCGTCCACTACACGTGAATCATTAAGATTTTATTGGGTTAATGGGTCGGTCTTCCTTCCAGTTTCAGGAATGTGTAAAGAGTAATCTTAAGAGACTAACTTTTTAATTGATTTGCCTGACATTTACATTCTCTGTAAACTGCTTTTACAGAGACTTTACTAGTTAAATCACTTGGCCATGGTATAGGTGTGGGAATGAAATAAATAATGAGCAGTTCAGGTATTCAAAGGTTGTAAGTTAGCTAGAACATTTTTCACTCCCTAATGTGAAATCTTTAGAAAGGATAGTTTGGAAATACAGTATGAGTTGAAGGGTAATATCACAAGATGTTTCACAGAATCACAGAATGGCAGGGGTTGGAAGGGACCTCTGGAAATCATCTAGTCCAAACCCCCTCCCCGATAAAGCAGAGTCACCTACAGCAGGTTGCACAGGACCGCATCCAGGTGGGTTTTGAGCATCTCCAGAAAAGGAGACCTCACAGCATCTCTGGGCAGCCTGTGCCAGGGCTCTGTCACTCTCACAGTAAAGATGTTTTTCCTCATGTTCAAGATGGAACTTCCTGTGTTCCAGTTTGTGCCCGTTGCCCCTTGTCCTGTTGCTGGGCACCACTGAAAAGAGTCTGGCCCCGTCCTCTTGACACCCGCCCTTGAGATATTTATCAGCATTGGTAAGGTCCCCTCTCAGTTCTCTCTTCCTCAGGCTAAACAGCCCCGGCTCCCTTGGCCTTTCCCCACAGGAGAGATGCTCCAGCCCCCTCATCA
>KL287267.1:0-35773 GCA_000699545.1 Podiceps cristatus | reverse complement strand
ACGCCGGGGTCCTCTTGGCCTTCCCAGACGCGAGGGCACGTTGCTGGCTCGTGGTTCATTTGTCATCTGCCGGGACTCCCAGGTCCTTCTCCTCAGAGCTGCTTTCCAGCAGGTCAGCCCCTAACCTGTACTGGTGCATGGGGTTATTCCTCCCCAGGTGCAGGACCCTGCACTTGCCCTCGTTGAACCTCATGAGGTTCCTCTCTGCTCAACACTCCAGCCTGTTCAGGTCTCTCTGAAGCACGGCAGCACGGCCTTCTGGGGTATCAGCCAGTCCTCCCAGTTTTGTAAAAGAATTCACTGAGGGTACACTCTGTCCAGATCATTGATGAACAAATTGAACAAGACTGACCCCCTGACTTCTCTGTGTGTAAGGCTTCCCATGAAAGCTTAAATTAAGCCAGCAGTTGCAATTGAAACAGCAGAGCAACAATCACATTTTCATTCTCACAACTCTGCGAAGTACATCTCCCTCACAGCTGAAGGGCAATAACATCTCAAAACACTGTCACTATTTTCAAAACAAACGCCTGCCAAAACCTTTAAATCTTATGAACCTGCAGTACTATTTTCCCCAGGTGCGTTCATAGACTAGTTCATTGAAAGCTGAAAAAGCAAGAGTACTTATTCTTTATTGGTTTTGGTTACCATATCGCTTCAGGATTTTATAATTAGTGGATTTAATTTTCTGTTGCCTAACTCACAGAAACTGAGAAATGAAAATATTCAATAAAACAATTATTTTAAAATAATAAGATAAATTACTTTCCCCTTTAAGTTCTGAAGAAGTTAAGTAACATTAGCATTAAAAATTAAAGGTGAATTGGAGCTTTTTTTCTTCTTTTTAAAAAGAATTTCCATATCTGAATTACATAAATAGATTAACAAAGGATCGTGAAAACAATATTTGTCATTTTGGTAACAAATAATACAAAAATGAACTTAAATATTATAGTACTTAATGGTTCAAAGATATGCATAAATATAGTAACTTATCTCGCAGGCACTTAAAAATGCATTAATATAATTAAAAATATAAAGATTAAACAGTATTAAAAGGGGTAACAAAAATATATTTACAAATATGAGCTGGACAGGCTGGAGTGTTGAGCAGAGAGGAAACTCATGAGGTTCAACGAGGGCAAGTGCAGGGTCCTGCACCTGGGGAGGAATAACCCCATGCACCAGTACAGGTTAGGGGCTGACCTGCTGGAAAGCAGCTCTGAGGACCCCCGTTAAGAGGGAAAATTAACCAGGAGCCAGTGATGTGCCCTTGTGGCTAGGAAGGCCAATGGCACCCTGGGGTGCATAAAGAAGAGCATGGCCAGCAGGTCGAGGGAGGTTTTCCTCCCTCTCTGCTCTGCTCTAGTGAGGCCCCATCCGGAGTGCTGTGTCCAGTTCTGGGCTCCAGTTCTGGTTCAAGAAAGATGAGGAACTACTGGAGAGAGCCCAGTGGAGGGCTACAAAGGTGATGGCGGGGCTGGAGCATCTCTCCTGTGGGGAAAGGCCAAGGGAGCCGGGGCTGTTTAGCCTGAGGAAGAGGATTGAGAGGGGACCTTACCAATGCTGATAAATATCTCAAGGGCGGGTGTCAAGAGGACGGGGCCAGACTCTTTTCAGTGGTGCCCAGCGACAGGACAAGGGGCAACGGGCACAAACTGGAACACAGGAAGTTCCCTCTGAACATGAGGAAAAACTTCTTTACTGTGAGGTGACAGAGCCCTGGCACAGGCTGCCCAGAGATGCTGTGGGGTCTCCTTTTCTGAAGATGCTCAAAACCCACCTGGATGCGGTCCTGTGCAACCTGCTGTAGGTGACCCAGCTTTATCGGGGAGGGGGTTGGACTAGATGATCTCCAGAGGTCCAATCCCACCCCTACCATTCTGTGATTCTGTGATTCCTAGGTTTGTTTAATGGGATGTTATTATAAACCAGGTAAGAATGTTCAAGCACTTCTAGAAAGAAATTGAAGTGTGCTTCAGTTCCAAAGTATTCAGACAAGAATAGTTTACAAAAACTCCTTGAAGTAGAGTGAAGATATTTTTGGAGTTTGTGATATGCAGTTTCTAGTGTGCCTGCAGCAGCCTCATCATTCTCAAACTAGCAATGTGAAGCTAAAACCTTTGTAAACTATTGTCAGCTGACAGTAGCTTCTTGTAAAATCAGCATCCATTTTACTATTAGCGATAATTTGGGGTTTTTTCATCTCTAGATGAGTTGCTTAATTTTATTTTAAACTATCACAAGCCTAACTTCTGTATACATGATAATGTAAATGTAATTTGGTAGCACCAAGTTTTTTAAAATAGAGATGATTTTCTGGTATTTTTCATGTGGGTGTTCATACACCAAAGAAAAGGTTAATGGGTTGTGATCTGATACGCCTGGCAGTGTAATTCAGAATCATTTACTGAATAAAAATTTCCCAGAACGTGAACATTTTGCCAATTTTAAAATATTTTGACTTCCAGGCAGATAAATTAATCTGCCAGATAATTTCTGGCCCAGTTGGCATCAGTCGTAGTCATGCTACCTACATTTGAAAGCTTAAGCTGTGGAGTTTTGGGGGGGGGTTTGGGTTCTTTTTGTTTTGACGCTGGTCTGTATTTTCCATTCAGGTCTTACTAGCTTAATAATTAAGAATAAATGCTTACAATTCCAGTGTATTAGCATCACTTGTATAGGTAAAAATGTCTTTATTCAAATACAGGAACCATTGATGTTGTTTTCTATTATTGTACTTGTAATTTCTCTTGCAGTTTATCATATGTTTAAAAAGTAAATGGTTTTGTTTTTGGAAAGGTACCAATATAGATTGAATTCATGCTTGCCCTTTAGAGATTTGGTAATTTTCACTTCAATCTGGGTTGTATTTGGGTTTTTTTCTAGACAATTTTTAAGTTCTGTATAGTTTAAAAAATATTTAATTACAGAACCACCAGAATTTAGAACTTAATTTCAGTACTTCCTTGTTCTATATATTGGATTTTATAATTTAAATTGTGAGAAGGCATGTATTTATTCCAACTACTTCAGCATTCTAAAACTTCAGATAATTAGTGTTTATTTCTGGATTATAATCCATTAATTGAAAGACTGTGGTCCAGTATTTGATCATACTGTCTTGAGAAGTTTTTCAGTAGGTTCTTCCTGTGTCTGTGCAGTGTACAGCAAGTAAAATTGTTTGTAAAATGTGTTTATCCACAGTAGGTCAGAATGTGTTGTTCTTGACCTAGTCAAAGTTATAACCGCAAGAGTAGCTCAGGAACCAAAATCTTGGTTTTGCAAAGACTGTGTACACAGTAGAGTGTAAAGGAACATGGAAAGTTTGTTATGATACATCACCTTGATGAAACTAAGATCCTAGAAAAAATGTGTTGCTGTGTAAGTTGATGGGTTTTTTTCAATCCCAGGCAGACATATGTGATAGCTGTTTGAAAGAAGTGGGAGTAAGGGATGGGGGGCGGAGGGGCGTAGAAGGTATAACAGTTGCAGGACTGGGCTTAAAAATGATGATTTACGATGGTCTAACAAATGTGAAATGTAGTGATTTAGGCCAACCATTGAACTTCCACAGGATGGCAGTGTTGTAACACTTTCATGGTACAGTAAATGATTTATGTTGTAGTGAATTCTTCAAAAATTGAGCCTCCTACAGAAAAAATGTATTTCGGTGACGTAAGAGAGAACAGATCACTAGCTAGGCCAAGTAGTGTAATACAGATACTTGAAAGAATACACCAGAGGAGACAGCAAGTAGTTGGAAGTACCATCACGGTCATGCCTGTGACTTTTGGAAGGCGTACAGTATACTGGGAGCGTAATCCCGCAGCGAGACCGTGCAGGTGCTATGGAAGCATACCACTGGTAAATGATGCGCTCTCCAGACATGTTTGAGATTAGTGAAGGAGTGTATGAGAACCGGGATCTCTTCATAAGACTGAGGCCCTAAACAAAACCAGTAGTTTATGATTTGTAGGAGTGTTTAAAAATTAGGGAGGTGGAATATTGCTGTTTGTGATTCATTCATTTGGACTTTAAGTTGGCTGGCTACTTCAAATGTAACCAGGCTCATGGCTGTTCAGAGTTGGTATTCCTCCTTTCCCCTCCCAGAATACTGAGGACCAAACCACTGTCAAAATATAGTAGTATATGAATCTTTGTGCATACATAATAATCATTCATATTATTAATACTAATATTAATATTAATTTTATACTTGGCCTCTACTTTCGGGGGGTTATGAGTCCCCATGGTTGATATAGATCTATTAATAGATGTGCTTAATTTTTAATTCTGTTGCTTTTCAGTTTCTTGGCATGCCTTTGCTCTTGTGGTTAAAAAAAAAAAAAACCAAGCATATCTCTGCATTTTCTACATAGGTAGTGAATTGTTAAATGTTTCGCTTCTTTGAGATCTGGTCCCTTAAGTTTCTTCTCCCATGGAAACCTGGAACAATACTCGCCATTTCCTCTAAAATTGGATGCAATGAGCAGATTTATTCTAGTCAAAGGAGGAAAAGTAATTAGGATGGCTGAAATATTTAGAATGATACCGTTCTGTTTCAGTGTTACTGAAGTTGGGGGGAGGATGGACTCTACTGTGGAAACAATGCTTTTTGAAATGTGTGTATTCAATTTCTTCTCACCCTTCTCTTCCTCCCCGCTTCTCACTCTTTTTTACCTAGCATATAGCACTTTCTACATTGTGGGGTTAATATTATCGATGCAGATACCTTTTGTGGGATTTCAGCCAATTAGAACAAGTGAACACATGGCAGCTGCAGGTAAGAAAATTAAATGTCTGCTTCCAAACAGCCTGCTTAGCACAAGAAAACCTCAAACCCTTGCGGCTTTGTTTCCTTTTATTAGAAAGAATGCATACTAACAAAACAAATTGTTAAAGAAAGAGAGGTACAATTTAGTGTCTGTAGGGAAGTTTTCTTTCCAGTTGGCACATTATCCTTCTTTTTGTGAGCTAATGGAGGTAAAATGTTTCCATAACACTGGATCAGTTGCGCATTCTGACAAGCACTTATTTTACACATTGATAATTTCTACTGTTTTGCAGTATAATGTTGCCTTCAAGCATTGCAGAATTGAAACATTCTTTATTGGTAAACACAGTTTTTACTGAGCAAATTTGGGTTTAGAGTTGGTAGTATGTTAAATACAAATGATTTAGATTACTAATCTGTAGGCTAATTTTTCAATAACTATTTTCAATCTTGTTTGAGTCTTTTTATTCTTTAAAGTAAGTTGATTTTTTCAATAGTTGTTAATAGCTAGACATCTTGATTTTTTGACAGCAATAGTCTATTAATACTGATAGGTTTATGTTTAGCTGCATACAGTGTTTGTGAGATATAGTTTGTTAGATTCCTCAGGTTTCTTATTATGTGTAGTCACTTATCAGAATGTATTTGGGACAGCAATTGGAATATCATTAAAATGTAACAAAAATGTTTTTTTAAAATGGAGATTTTTTTTCCAACAATCTGAACATAATGGAAAGACTGTCAAACCACATTTTGCATCTGAAGAATTTTACATTTATTTAGTGAATAGAGTTTGTGTATTTCTCTGGGAGTTCAGAACTAGTGAATTTCAACATTGTGCACCTCAAATTTTTGTTAAAATTAAGAAAGACCATACACTTGTGTTCTGTTTTCTTCTTCTGCCAGCTACCAGGGAATTTCCACTTTTGAATGGACTAATCATTGGATTGACCTGATTATATGCATTGAAATGAATAACAACAGAAAAATTGTGTCCAAGTTCTGGTTTAATGTTAAACTCTGAACAACCTTTTTGAGGGTGTAGGGTACTTAGTGAATTCTGGTGTTTGAACACTAGCTTGATATAATTCAGTTGTCTGTATCGCCTAATGCTTTGGTTCAGTTGGTTGGTGCGTGTTTGTTTCTTTCTTTCCTTAAATCCTCCTGTTTTGTTCAATAGCTTAATTTCTGTATATTTCTATATTAGCCTTGTTTGTATGTTCCCTGGAGTCTGTGTCTTAATTTTTCACCAGGTCTAGGTATGTTAAATTGTATTTTCATCATAATCAATGCAGTCTAGTTTTCAGGTGATTCTCTCCCTTACCCCAGTTTAATTTGGGAGCAAAGAGGCAGTGGGTATTGGAGCTCTTGATATAATAAGCAAAGAATGTTTTAGAGAGTATTTTCTCTCCATTGGAATTTTCCATCATTGCAAGTAAGTATCATCCCTGTTAAGTATTAAAAGCAATTTGTCAGAAAGTGACTTTATACTAGTTTTTAGTTGTGTAAGGGTGTACCTCACATTTATTTTTCTAATTCAAATATAGCCCAGTATGCTAGTTGCTTTTAACAGTTGTTACTGCTTTTGAGCATTTAATCAAAAACTTTCATATTTCTTTAGGTGTTTTTGCACTGCTGCAGGCATATGCATTTTTGCAGTATCTGAGAGACAGATTAACAAAGCAAGAATTTCAGACGTTGTTCTTCTTGGGTGTCTCACTAGCTGCTGGTATTGTATTCCTGAGTGTCATCTATTTGACATACACAGGTAAATAAATGTGAAACTAGTTTACCTTTGGAACGGGTAACCCAGGTGAATAAACATTTGGTTTAGTCTAAAGTAGTTAGAATCATAGAAAGGTCTGGGTTGGAAGGGACCCCAAGGATCACAGAGTTCCAACCCCCCTGCCACAGGCAGGGACACCAACCTCCAGGCCTGGACATACACGAGGTTGCCCAGGGACCCGTCCAACCTGGCCTTTAACACTTCCAGGCACGGGGCATCCACCACCTCTCTGGGCAGCCTGTTCCAGCACCTCACCACCCTCTCTGTAAAAAACTTCCACTTAATATCTAATTTAAGCCTTCCCTCCTTCTGGTTTGCTGTCATGTGACAGGGGCATGACATTGCCCATGTCACACTGTATTTCTGTGTGTCGGAATTCACTGTGCTTCCTGGGCTGCGTGGGGTGGGGGGAAAACAAAACAAAAACCACAAACCACAAAAAACCCCAACTTTGTAGCATCATTCCAATAGTTCAGGTTTAGTCCCATCCACATAATGATGTAAGAAGTCAGACTGGACAAGGAACATAACTATAGCCAAAGCATATTAGGCAGCTAATCTATTCTGAATAGCATTGATAGGACAAGATCAGATTGATTACTTTCTGAAATACTTGAATCTGATTACTGTATGACTGGAATGAATCTGAAAGTTCTACTTTGCTTCTGTGGTTCAGCCTCCAGTCTTCAAGGCAGTTGTACTCAATCTCGCAAAACCAAGCTTGTCTTGGCTTGGTTGCCATCCCCAGATGCCTCACTGCTGTCTTCTGATTGCATGATATACTTTGTTGGCGATCTAATACCATACTTCCTTCCCTGATGAAGGAAAAGCAATCTTTCCTAGCTAAATATGTCTCATGCAAAAATTGACTTCTGTTTGGTTTAAGTAACTCAAACACCATTCTGTTTTGTCAGAGTTTTATTTTAGGAAAAAAACCCACTTTCCTGAGACATAACTTATTTTTATTTTAACTGACTTCTTTCTTGTACTTCTTTTTAGTAATGTTTCTGGCATATTTTTTTTTTTTTTTTTTTTTGCTTGAGTTGTTTAACATTTTGGACTGTTTAATAGTGGTTTTATTTTTGTTAATTATGATATCATTATTCAAAAAGAATACTTAGCATCTCTGTTTGAAGGTCTTCTAAAGCTTGATAGTTTATGATTTGCTTTTCAGTATGCATGAGCAGGTCCTATTAATACTTAGCAAAAATTTTCAGACTGGCATCTCAAACCAAAATTCAGCTTCTAATCTCAGTGCGCAGCAAAATACATCTTCTGTTGCAGTTCTTAGGAAGTGTTGATTTCAGCTTCTGAAACTCACTAATCAGCATCACTGCTTCACCAGATAGAAGAATACTCGTTCCCTCAGTTTCTGGTACGCTGTGTGATCTGGGCTCCTGACCAGCACTCTGATCCCTTTCTGTTTTCTTAATAATCCTCTTGCAGAAGGGAGCCCACATCTGGAGCCTCTATCCCAGGTGCAGCACCTGGAAGGAAGGGGTTTGAGGTTCTGGTTTGAAATCCTGCCTGCCATAAGGCATGTCAGCCATGCTCTTCAATTTAGCATGGTTCACTGTTTTGACCTCTGGGATATTTTTACTTTTTACTAGCTACCAGCTGGACCCCAGTCCACTGAGGAGTACTAGGAGGTTGTCAGGACAGCCAGTTTTCAACCTGTCAAATGGTCTGTTTGTCCAGCCCATTCTTCTTCAGCTTATAACGGACAAATGAGGAAAATGGTTCAAAAAGCTTTTAATAGTGTACTTCAGGAGGCTGTGCTCCATGTTCTTTTTAGTCTCAGGTTACTGGCCTGTAGTTCCCTGCATATTCTTTCATGCCTGTAACATTAGCCGTTTTCCGTGCACCAGAGGCCTCCCTTACCACCCTGATGGAGATGGTGGGTAGCTATCGGCCATCCAGAGAAGACCACAACCAGTAGCTCCCCGTCTGCTGGCATCTCTTTCTTGTGCATGCAGCGGTTTGGGAGCAACCTTGGCATCCAAAGACTGAAGGGAAAAATATGTCTTGTTGTAGAACATTAACCACAATATTTAAATGACTAAACTAGATACTAAACTAAAACCTTCAGTCAGATTATACTAATTTTTAAATATCAGGTAGAGGGAACACTTACTGTGTCATGCACAAAGACTTGGGTAATAAATGAAAGAATTTAACTCTTTCTTATTTCAGCTTGTCTGTATCTGTCTTCAGAGGGAGCTGAAAACAATTGCAAGAAAGGTGGAAATAAAATTTAAGAGGAATCTTACGAATAACCTTTAACAATAATATTTATCTTTCATCTGATAATGATACTGTTTCTTTTTGTCTTATGATATTGAAATAGCTAAATGTTTTGGTTAAAAAAACCCCCAAAAAACTGTAAAACTTATCAGCATGTCTAGTAGTAGCTTTTATATTTTATGCCACATGTGGATCCATCACTAGAGAAACAATAGGAAACCAGTGTTTCATTAAGTATTAGTGTTTTGGCTATAGATCATTCGCAGTTTCTTGTTCAGGCATTTCAGAAAACTTAAATACTTTCTTATCAATTATGGGGGTTTTTATACTTCTTTACAGAGTATAGGTTGCTATCTGTCATATTCTTTGAGAAATATTTTATTTACTATTGCATTGCTTTGACTTTTGGAGGTGTGCATGTCTTGATACTCAACAAGTACAATGTGATTCTGTGTGTTCTTAAAACAGCTTCATGGTTGGTAGACTTTATTGCCTGCCTGATGCAGTAGGTCTGGTTCATGTATATTACAAGTTCAATGAAATTTCTTTGCGTTTGTGCTGTAATTTGAGGGAGTAGAAAAACTATTGCATTTAAATACTTAGGCAGCAAAAGGGGTTTTTTTTCCCTTCTCTTTTTCAGGTTATATTGCTCCTTGGAGTGGCAGATTTTATTCATTGTGGGACACTGGGTAAGTAAGGATAAAGGCTATAAGGATTTAGATATCAATAGCATTCTACTGAAAACTAATAATCTTTTGCTCTTCTCATCCTCAAATCCATTTAGTATTTCAGTCGAGAATACAGTGGGCTTTAATCAGTTATCTAAAGAGAGCATTTGTAGTAACTGTTTCATGATCTTTGCGACCATTTCACTAATTTGTCTATTAAATTTCTTGCTTCTTTGGAAGTTTTTAAACATGTAATCGTATGTTTTTCTGGATGAAATTGTAATGTTTCTCAGCATAAAATAACCAAAAGCTGTACCCACACATTTAAAAATTACGAAGAGCCTTAAACTTACAGTGCACACAATCACAAAGATGCTACATATATGATCTTGCATGTTGCCTGTTAATTATGTTCATACATCTGTTTTGTGCATACAAATGTCTACTCTGAACAATTCTGGTTTATTCATATGTCTTTTCACGGGTAAAAACCCATGTTAGTTAATCTTTTGTTATAGTTAACCTTTAAAAATTCCATGCTGGATTCTTTAGCCAATCAGGAGAATAGGAATAAAACTGATGATATTTTCCTCAGATAAATGCATTTCAGGAGAAATTCAGTTGGTAGATTTTTTTAAGATTAAAAGCAGGGATAGGAGAACTTTTGCAGTTCAGGTTTTTTCAGGCTCCAAAGTCCAGCTCATACAGGATCCTATACCAGCTCTAATAAATGTAGTAGAATAGGTGCCAGTAAAGAAGCCTCAGATTTATTTGAAGAACATATAGATGTTGTTCTTTGACTGTAAGTGAAATGGTCTATATATATAGAAAGCATTAATCTTTTGAGGGCTTGTCTACATTAGAAAATCATATTGTACACAATAAACACAACGTAGTTTTGAATGAGAACTAGATCTCAGTGAATAAAAGGATGTAAGTTTGATACCTCACCTTTTGGTCATGTAGCACCTCAGATTAGGGTCCGATTATATAGCTGTCTTTAATATAGAACACGGTTTTGTCCCTGTCTGCACTGAGTGTTTGACATGTTGTTTAGTTGACATGTATCTCCAAGTGTAGACAAGGCCTGATTTTTTTCAGCATCTAAAAGAATGTGGAGGCATCAGTAACTGGTCTGGTGTTTAATACTCTGTGACCTTCTGTACTAAGAAAATGAAGGTATTCTGAGTAAAAGAGAGTTTTCGAAATACAGTGTTGAAAATCTAGGAGACTTACTGGCATGGGTAGATTATCTCTTCAAAATATAATAATGGGACTTCCATAGTTGCATGTTTTCACTTCGGTGAAATTGGCTTCATATTTAGCCATAATAAAACAAAACATCCATATCTTTCATTCTTTTAATTTGTATGGAAATAATCCTTTATATTGATGTTTTAAATAGCTCTATACACCAAATACTTCCTAAATATAGTAAGACCTAGGGACTTTTTTGGTATAAAAGCTTCATCAGATTTCTGCTGAATAGAGCACTTGCTGTTTTAAATTGAAATGCTTCCTTTGAAATGAATTTCAGAATTCCTAATGTTTACAAGTTTTAATAATTTTATCTTTTCAAAATAATTTGAACTGAATTTTTTTTAAAAAAGGTATGCGAAAATTCACATCCCGATCATTGCCTCTGTGTCTGAGCATCAGCCTACAACATGGGTTTCCTTCTTTTTTGATCTGCATATTCTCGTGTGTACTTTCCCAGCAGGGCTGTGGTTCTGTATCAAAAACATCAATGATGAAAGAGTCTTTGGTAAGAGAAAATATTTTAAAATTGTTTTTAAAAGTCTTACCTTCAACTTGATTCTATTTTGGTTTTGTTTGCTTAAAGCTGGTATATGGCTTGTTCTAAAAAAGGTTTAAAATTGATGTGTTTAAAGATGATTATTAAAAGTTTCCTACACCCAGCAGTCTTTAAATCCATTTA
Source organism: Podiceps cristatus (assembly GCA_000699545.1). NCBI lineage: Eukaryota > Metazoa > Chordata > Aves > Podicipediformes > Podicipedidae > Podiceps > Podiceps cristatus. The sequence continues at coordinate 24,359 of KL287267.1, read as the reverse complement.
TAAAAATGCAAAGATTGGTGAAATGGTGATGGAGTATCATTCCAAGAGGTGTGTTTGAGATACTGGTCAGTGTGGTTCTGTTCTGCGGCTGGAGTTGCATGCTCTTCCGCGTGCTGATCTTGCAAACTCCGCGTCGAGGTACAGTTCCTCAGTACAGTTCAGCCAGATGAACAGCTCGGTGCTGTTCCCTTCGCTGGGTGTCTGGCACTCATCCCATCACAGATGACGATTCAAAAAGCCTTTTCTTTCCAGATTTTCTGCTATTTTAGTGAATGGAATCATTTGCTGTGGAACATGTGCTAGATAAGACAGAAGCCTAAGCAGAGGTGTGAGGTCTCCCTATGTCAGTGACAACAAATTGTTTATTTGTACAAAGCTGTACTGTGAAAACAGACTTTTAAGATAATGAATGAGGCTTGTAAGGATGTAATTTGAAGTTGTAGCCCATATGGAGGACTACCGAAGAGGTGTGTGGGCAGTGGGAACATTTGCTGTGTTAAATCCAGTGACTCTGGGGTATTTTGTGCTCTGTGGCTTACAATGAGTCCTTGTCAAGACCAGTGCTGGGCAACTCGCTTTCAGCCTCCTATGGCTGCATCATCCGTATAAATCAGCATAGACTGACCTGTGAGGGAGAACGGAGAGCTGTACTGCACTGCAAAGTAGATAATAGTTATGTAGTGTAACCTGATAAATGAGTGCCCCTTCATGATTTCCATGGCAAATATTTCACAAAATGTGTATTGTTAAACTGTAACAAAGAACAACCACCATTACTTGCAACAACAGATGTTCCTAACTAGTGTGTGCAAATTTGGTTGTGTTTTGGGTTTTTTTTTTTTCCCTTCTAAGAAAAGTGTTGTGAGTATTCCTTACTATTCTGAAAATCTTGGTTTTTTTTGGGGGGAGTGGGGGGTGGTAGAGATAATACTGTTCAGGAAAACTTTCTTCGGAATAGGGCTAGCAATATCGTATTGTTTGTCTGTATGGAATTATAATGTAGACAAGCCCCCAATTTGTCCACAGATATCTGTAATGTAAAGTTTGATATTTACATGAAATCCTAACACTTCCTTTTGCTTTTTCAGTTTCAATAACTTGTTTGGTCTAGAGCTGTTTGACCTTTTTAATCAAATGAAGCTGCCTATTATTCCAGCGGTATTTTTGGTGTGTGTGATAGTAAATTTCACTAATAATGTATCTTCTGCCACATTATTAATGAATAGGAAAATTGGGGTTGTGTTATTGTTAGCAGTTGTCAAGATGAACATCAGAAAGGGTTTGAAGCTTAAAAAGGAAAAACATTAATTGAACTGTACATCTGTAAATTAAAAAGCAATTAAATGCAAGACGCATACTCAAGTTTTATGCATGCAGATGCTCAGCCCACTTCAGAAGTAGTTTGATGGAGAGCATGTACGTGTGCAGTCAGAGTGTTGTTTTCCTCAACGTCATCAGTAGATTTGTTTCTTTGCAGTTGCTCTGTATGCAATCAGCGCCGTTTACTTTGCTGGTGTGATGGTTCGGCTGATGCTCACTTTGACGCCAGTGGTCTGCATGCTCTCTGCAATTGCTTTCTCCAATGTCTTTGAGCGTTATTTGGGTGATGATATGAAAAGGGAAAATCCACCAATAGAGGACAGCAGTGATGAGGATGACAAAAGGAATCCTGGCAACCTGTATGATAAGGTGAGGGGAGGGAGCAAAAGTTAGAAACCAGCTTATTTTTACCTTTTTTTTTTTTTTTTTCCCCCTTTGGTCAGAGTATTTTAAATGCCACTAGAGGTCTAAATCACCAGCATTTAAATTTAGAACAAGTATTGATGTTTTCCAATAATGTGTAACTGATGTCCTGAAAAAAAAATCGGTGTCAGTGTAGAAGTGGTTCCTTCTAGCTTGATCAATGATGAACCTTTAACCGAAAGAAGGTGTAGTATTGACCCAGCTTTCTACAGAAGCGGTGGCAGAGAGTTGCTCGCTCTCCTTAACTACTTATAACAACAGTTCTATGTCACTGAATGTCTCCACGTTTCCCTTTTGTATTTCCTCTAAGACATGGTGAAATTAAAAAATAATATATTTTATAGAAAAGTGTTTCTGTACATAAACTTGCATACTCTCTTCATGATGAAGATGATGCTGTTAGGTAGTAATATTTTTATCTCTTAGGCTTTCTTATACTGACCCTGACAGTGCATCAGCCTTGGGTTTCCCCCTTTTCCTCACAGTAAATACCCGTGCCTTTCTCTTTTCCACCTTGCCTTATAAAAGGGTGTCATCATACTGAGCCAGACCAAGGAAGTTGTGCATTGAACCTCACATTATAGGTTTTTTTCTTTGGAAAGAGGCTTTCAAAGAATCATCCATTTTGACAAGTTGCTGGACTGTCAAAATATTCTTGTGCTTACTTAATTTATGCTACAACTTGGTCTAGCTTTGTAGAATCCTGTAGCATTTACGGGGTCCATGTGGTGAAGAAAAAGGCATGGGTTCCATTGTCAAGGGTGATAAAAGTTGCTGTAACAGATGTATTTGTGTTTGTTTTAGGCAGGCAAAGTGAGAAAACATGTATCTGAACAGGAAAAAACAGAAGAAGGACTAGGTCCCAACATAAAAAACATTGTGACTATGCTGATGCTGATGTTGTTGATGATGTTTGCTGTCCACTGTACCTGGGTAACTAGCAATGCATACTCCAGCCCCAGTGTTGTTCTCGCTTCCTATAACCATGATGGGTAAGTAAGGTCTCCAGGTCTGAAAATAATTAAAGGGCAAAAGCGTTTCTACTTCCTTTGTGGCAGCAATTTGCTTTGCCTTCTTTTAATCACTTCTAATTATATTGAGGCAGAATTGTCACCCAAATAAAAAATTTTAAATATTCTAATTTTCAAAAAGACACAACATTTTATGAAATATTTACTGTAAATACATAAAAATAATCCTATCCAAAGGCAATAAAGATGATGGCTAAAAAAAAAAAAAAGTCTTTGAGTCAATTGGGAAAACTTGTTCCTGAATATATACTTGACTGGAAGTGCATGTAGTCACATCTTTAAAAGCAGTTCAGCTTCTGGCCATTCAGCTATCACTGGGTTCTAACCTACAACCGCTGGTGACTGAATCTCTCAAAGGGAGTTGAATACATTAAAAAAACCCCTCTTATTTGTGAGCCTTATCATGGTGCAGACTTATCATGGTGCAGTCAATTTGTTGCGCTGGTGTTTGTACCAGTGTGAATAAAATTAACTCTGTTTTGCAGGACTCGGAATATCCTAGATGACTTCAGAGAAGCCTACTACTGGCTGAGACAAAACACGGACGAGCACGCCAGAGTGATGTCATGGTGGGACTATGGTTACCAGATAGCAGGAAGGGCTAACCGGACAACCTTAGTTGATAACAACACTTGGAACACCAGCCACATCGCGCTGGTAAGGGTGGCAGATTCCTGTGGAGTAGAAACCCTGAAATGTTTACATTGCAGTCGAGTGTGACATTGTAAATGTCAGTTGATAGATAGTACGATGTTAAAAATTCCATATAGTGGGAAACACAGAGGTGGAAGGAGCATATTTTTTGCATTTATTAGAACTCAAGTATGAAAAGTTTTGGGGGTAGAAGGGATCAATTTTGCTTTTGGAATTTCTGTTTTATTTACTTGGAGTTTCCAAAACTTCACCTCTACTTCAGTTTCTCTTCTTTTCTTTGTGGGAGGATAGACAAAATCTAATGTAACTATCCAAATAGGGACCGTGGCAGTTCAGCAGTGTCTTTGCTGACTGGATTTTGAATGGCGCTATGAAACCTGCCCACATGAAGCAACAAATTTCCAGGCATCTTGGAAACTAAACAAAGTTTATGAATGGCAATGGAAGTGTTGCAGATTTGATGCGATTCTGTCTTCAAAAATTTGCAGTTAGACAAAACATCTGTACATTTAATTTCTTTTACTTCCAAAGAGTAAGTTTAAGCTTCATGCACGTGCTTAAAAGCGGGGCGTTAGCATTGCCTGTGGTTACAGGGGCATCACGTGGACAACTTAAACTTTTTTTCAGAAACAAAAGAACGCCCTGTATTGTAGCTGGGTTGCAGCTTTCCTAGGTGCTGTGTAATGACTCATCATCACTGATGACACCCGCCATCGCTCAGTGGCCATTTCTTCCCAGAAGACCTATGTCATGCTACATGGGCAGAACAGGGGAAGGGCTTGGAAAATGTATTTAGGGTATTTTCTTGTCTTGTGTCAGTGCCTAGTACAGCAGTTGGACCAGATCTGCAGGCAAGCAGTGTGCAGAATCAACAATTTAATCAAGCTGTGCTTTGAGCGTACAAAGCCCAGAAAAAATGTGTATCAGGGAAGGGGGATCATATGTACGTGCTTTTGACAGGGGCAGGGAACCCGCATCAGTCGAAAGCAAGTTTGGGAAATTGTACTGTTGGTGCTAGTATCAGTCCACAAATCTTCCCACGTACGAAGATACTTTTATTTTGGTTATTGACCTGCCGGTGTGGTTGAGATAGACATTCAACTCGGAGAGCTCCATGTGCCTCCCTCTTCTGCAAGAGGTAGAAGTGGAGATACGCTATCTAAACCAGCAGATCCCTGCAAGACAAGGTACATCAGGCACATGGAGAATGTGGAACTCATCTTCATTGCATAAGCACAGTAACCGTACACATTGCAGCAATTAGCAATGTTGATTTTTAATAAAGAATTCCCTCCAGTACGACTGCCGGCCCTGTCAGGTTCCGTTTCGAATGAGTACTCCATAAAGGGGGACCAAAGCAATGAATGTCTGTTGTGGCGAATACCCGAACTTGTGTCCTAAATGAGGTGTGCCCCCAAGACACGTGCCAGGTGACTTCTCCCTGCACAGAGTTCCCTGCACAGTCCAAAAATAACTTCACGTTGATTGGGATCGTGGCCAAGCAGCTGAGGTTCTCGGTCTTTCTGACAGACTGCAGCCTAAGCTTAGCGTTTTCTAGTTACGTTCTTAACTGAATGCTACCAATTTGGATACAGCATTATTTATATTGTGGCTACTCCCTTTTACTACAGCGATACATTATTATGCCTTAAGTGCAAGAGCTTCTGTAGGAAACAGAACTACAGAACCCAATGCCCTTTAGTGACTTAAGTGAATTCTTTAAGTGTGGGAAGTGGCTGGTGTGGAAGAGGTTCTGGATACAGCTTTAAAAAGTCTTTCAAGGCCAAAATTATGTTATGCTATTAACTCAAGGATGTCTCTATTCTGACTTTTTCTCTGCATAAACTTACCTTGAATTCAGTGCTGGGGGCACCTGTAAGTTACTGCATGGCTGCTTCATTAGTGAAGGACAGAGCTCAAGAAAAAAAAAAAAAAGAATAAATTACTAACAAGCTTTGAAAATAATTTGTAATTAGGTATTTTCTGCAACACTTGAGTTTTTGATAATTTTGATAATACAGCCATGACTTGAAAAATCTATAGGTGCCATAAAAGGAAAACCCTTATTGCTACGTTTTATAGTCAAAACACTCATTTCAACAGGTAGCACTCCTCATACAGAGGAGGGAGTATTTCAGTTTAGGTTGGGCTTTTGAGTTTCCAAATACATACAATGAGTTTTCTTTATCTTTTCTTTCTCTAGAATGAGAATGTGGGTTTCGGGTGACAAGTAGGTGTTCTTGGGCTTTGGTCTGGCAGGTTATTGATCTACGGATCTGTCTGATAGGCAGCTATGCAGGTATTTTAAGATATTTTTGCTATGATCCAGGTGGGAAAGGCAATGTCGTCAAATGAGTCAGCAGCATACGAGATCATGAGAAGCCTGGATGTGGATTACGTTTTGATTATCTTTGGTGGTGTGATTGGCTACTCTGGTGATGATATTAATAAGTTCTTGTGGATGGTGAGAATAGCAGAAGGGGAACATCCCAAAGATATTCGGGTAAGTGGAAACATACACAGGAAAACTGAAATGTTCTTTGCTGAATATTGTATTTTCTGTATGTTCATCTCTACTGCTTTTTATTTTTAACTTTATGTTGTTGCTTTTCTGGTAGTGCTCATTACAGTGGAGGGAAATTTCTACTACTTATTGCAATTATATTTGAAAAATGTATTATGGGTTGTTTTCCTAGAACAGTAGGAGTGCAGAGGCCTGTAGCCCAGTTTCTTTCAATATTTATGATTTTGAAAGGTCAGTAACCTCAAAAGCTTTTCACTTTTTTGCATGATTCTAAAAGTACAGGATATCTTTTTGTCATTCTTGTGTGTGTGTCTCACTATGTACCATCATACTTTCTTTAAAAGGAGTGTTCAGACTGTTTAAATGGTTGGCATTACAAATTTCTTCAAACTCTGTAATAGTAGGAGACAAGTTAGTGTTAATATTGACTTATGTAGAGTTTAAGTTACTCAAACATCACAGAGATGGCAGAAGTCTGTGGAAATATTTGCTTAAGGCAAACAAAAACTTATAGATATTGAGCACAGGCTTAAGGGAGTAGCCTACGTGCATAGTTTCATCTTGTACGGGAGATGAAAGTGGCAGAAATTTTTTGTTTAAACATTGTGCACATATGAAGTTTATGATAGCATCACAGACCTCGTATATTAACAATACAGTGCTTTCCATCTTTCCGAAGAGTAATTTTGATAGATGCCCAACTTTTACACTTTGAGATCAGTGTTCCAGTAGATGCTTATTGTGACGCGACAAAACCTGTACGAGCACAATAATACGGATTTAGGAAGATTGGTCTGTTGGGGTCTGGGTTACAAGCAGGTAGTTTGTAACTAACTCCTTTACCTTTAATCAGCACCATCATTTTCACTTTTAAGACTAGCTTACATCAGCTTTTAAACTGTAAAAGGCAGTTCATTTCTTTATGAAGTTGGGTTTGTTTTGGTTTTGGAGGGGTTTTTTTGTGGAGAATGAGAAATGACCTTAAAGAGGGGTTCAGTTTATATTGACTCTTTGTATCTTCTTTTGTTTTTAAAGGAAAGTGATTACTTTACCCCTCAGGGAGAATTCCGGGTAGACAAGGCAGGTTCTCCAACTCTGCTGAACTGCCTGATGTATAAAATGTCCTATTACAGATTTGGAGAGATGCAGGTTAGTGCTACAGCTTCTACTGGATCTTAACTGAAATGTGAGAAAACAAATGTTATTTTGATGTATTTTCCATCTTTTAGATTGAGTGTTGCTTGTAGTAGCAGAATCGGAGGTAAGAGTCAGTTTCCAAATTAAAACACACCTAGGCATGCTCTACTGTATACAGGCTTTAGAAAAAAACATTTCTGCTGCTAACCTACGCTTGTACTTAGCTTTCTGCTGTCCTTCACGTTGCCCCGGATGAGCATCTTAATTCCATTATGCAGTGCACTTTAGTTAAAGCATTAACTGTTATGGAGAGCTTTAGATATTTTTTTTTTTTAATACCAACACAAACTGGAACTGATAATTGAGTATTTAATATCTGTCAGAAACTACTTGATTTCTATCCGAGTCACATCAGCGTATTAAATAACACAGCACATATATAATAAGGGCATAATTCTCAGAGTTGTCACTCCCCTTCAGGATCATCAAGCGTATCTATGTAGCTAAATCTGCCTTGTTTGCTTTGTTCTTCTCTGTTCTTCCCGCCGCTGCCAAGGGTCCTTCATTCTGATGTGTTAGCACAAGAACCCTTTATTCAGCTAAAACTGATGCCAGTGGATCTTATTTGTAGTACGTGGTGAGGTCAAATTTAATTGGTAAACAAACATGAATGGATTTGGACTTGTATGGAAAACCATGAAAGCACATAGAGCGAGCGCAAGGGAGCAGCTATGCTAAAAAGCCACCACAGGCTGCGGCACCTCAGACTCGAGTAGTTTCATCTCTGAATGCAGACATGCTATTTCTGCTGAGACGTGAAGTGCCTTCTCCTGCGACATCTGTAGGAGTAAAAATGAATTTGTCTCTCCTTTGTAAAAAAGAACTGAGAGTGTATTCTGTGTAGTAACCACCAGTGCAGTAGAAGTGTTGTCCTTTGACTAGACCAGCTAAGAGCGTTGCCTTCTGGTATGAAATACTGCAGTTTGCAGTGACGGACGTTTTGGGTTGTGTCTCAGAACTAATATGCAACTTTAATTTTTATAGCTGGATTTTCGGACGCCCCCAGGATTCGATCGTACGCGCAATGCTGAGATAGGCAACAAAGACATTAAATTTAAACATCTGGAGGAAGCCTTTACCTCAGAGCACTGGCTTGTTAGAATATACAAGGTGAAACAACTAGACAACAGAGAGACATTGGATCATAAACCTAGAGTAACCAACATTGTACCGAAACAGAAGTATTTGTCAAAGAAGGTGGGTTCCCAGTGAAGTAACTGAAAGGGGTGAGGAGATGGCAGTTTAACAGCAAATCCCACAGCTGGTGAATTATGTATTTCCACTAGCCAGAGTGTTACGGATACTGTTCATGTTAGTGTCCAATCTCAGACCTGCCTGCTGGTAATAATTGTTCATTTGCTGTCTGCTTAACTTAAAAGCATGTGAAGACACAAGGCTAGATTTATTATTTTTTTTTTAGGCAGAATGCTAACTGGAAATAGAGTGTGTCACTGGCTGTTACAGCTCTTCAGTCTTCATGTAACTGGAAGTATACTCTAAAGTACATCAATTCATGTTTCAGTAACTATGGCTCACTAAGTAAATAATGTGGAAGTTGCTTTCTGACGTTGTTTGAAAGTAGTGATGCCTAGAAGTTCAAAAATGGCAATTTTGTATGAAATAAATTAAATATGAAACTTTTGTTGACGGAACTTTAGTGTCTGGCTGCTTACTGTTTGAAGTCATCTTCATGGTTCTAAAAGTCTTAGCTGTGGTATGCGACTTCAGGCTATTAAGAAAGATGTGTTACCAGGGGAGTTGGGGAGAATCTTAGCAGCCCTGCCCTTCACAACATCTGTTTTTCTGTATACTTAAATATGTGTTGCAAAAGGAATTCCAGAATCCTGTTAAAAATAGATGTGTATCAAATGAAATTAATATAGGCAGTAAACTTACACTGTGTCATGGAAATACAGGTAAATAATAAAGAATGGTAGAGGGTAAAGATGCTTATTCTTGTGATTTGATGGAAGTTCATAAAATAAGGCATGTGGCAGTTGTCACTGAAGATAGACTCGGCTCATCTTAAAAGGAAATTACAAGCTTTACTGTGCCTGTCTCCCCTTCAGTGTAACTTCTGATCTTAGGTGACAAGCAAGGTCAGGCCTGCATTTATTAATGGTAGATGCATTGACCCCACTTAAGCTGCGGATGTGTCGGTTCTCTGTCTAAAGACAGGATAAAAGTTGATGCAAATTCTGATCTGTCACCAACTCTTGCAATGCAGACAGGTTCTACTTCCCAGGAAAAAATCCAGGAACCGGCAAAGAGCATGGGGCAAATGCCTAAACTAGGATTTCTTAAGTGCATTCCCAGGGCTCCTTAGTAGCCATGGCTTTTCAGCAGTTGCTTCCGTACTGGAAATTCAGACCATCTCCTATCACTCTTTCATGTTAGGAATGACATTGCTCAAGCTCAGAGATACAACATGCCTGAGTATTGTGTATTAGTTTGTTATGTCACTTTATAATATTACTATTATTGTTGGGTTTATTAAAAAGAGAAAAAGTTATATTTACTTAACAAAATGGAGCCTGCTGGTGAGCGCAGCAAGTGTAGGAGGTGGCTGCTGTTGTCTAATTCGTTGTGGCAGGCGTGTTGCATGTACAATTCTCCCTGCCATGAGCTAACTGTATGTATGCAACTTTGAAGTTAATATTACCCAAGACTAACTTTAATGTTTCCCCTGCCCCGTTACTGCCTTAAAAAACCCCTATCTATCTAAAATATGCTGATAAAGACACATGGGCAGAAAGTGCTAACAAGCTACAGACCAGCAGCAGAGGACTAAAGACTAAGATGTGATTATTCAGTTTTTCTCTTATTTTTGAAAAAATGTTGCTTTGAGGCAATATTACTCTCTATCATCATCTCACTAACTTCTAAGAGAAACAAGTAGTGGAAAAGATGTAAGAAGGTATTTCCAAACAAAACTAAGACTCTACACCACTTCTGCTCTTTGGGCATATTCAAAACTTTAGCATGTTGGTCTATTATTAATTCTGCCACAGCACAAGCTTTGAAAACAATTCTACAGGTCTGGTGGATGGGGCTGGCAAAAGTACATCATCTTGCGCAAAAGCAAATGTTGGGCATGAATTAACAATCCCAACTTGAAAAATAATAAACGGATAAGACTAGTTGAGGGTTTACCATTTAAGCTCTTTAAACTCAGTCTAAAGATCAGGCTTTGAAATGCACATCACTAAACCGCGGTCAAGACTAAATCATTAACTAATACATTTTATTCTGTTTTTCTTTTTAGACCTCCAAAAGGAAGCGTGGCTACATTAAGAATAAACTAATTTTAAAGAAAGGCAAGAGACCCAACAGGAAGACAGTTTAAATACACTGTTCTGATGATTGCTAATACGAAGCAGTTGTCCTTGAGATAACCAGTCTTTGCCTTTAGCTCAAGTCATGTTTCACAGCAACATGAGGGTACAGAACCATCATTGGTCCAGATTATTGTACAAAATTTTCAGGCAATGTCTGATTAAAAATATTGGCTTATTGAGAACAGCTGTTTTAGATTTGTAATGTGAAGCAAGACAGAGCTGCTATTCAAGTCTAGCAGCATTTTTTTTATTGGTACATATTATCCTTCAAATCTGTTGAGAATTTGGACTGACTGCACCAAAGAACCCTGTAATTTGGTCCTTGGCACATGCATACTTGTCAATCTTTTTTGGAAAGCACTGTCCAGCTGAATAGCAGAGTACATAAACTGGAATGGCGAAATCTAAAAATGACTTGTTTTCAACAATTAGGAGGAAGCAGAGCTCTCCAAAATTCAACTTTCCAAATAAGTTACTCCCATGATTATTTTTCAATGGTTTCTTTCGTTGTCCCTTTGCTGCAGGCTGGTTTTGAGCGCGAGTGTAAGCAGCAAAGCTGCAGTTTCCACGAGAGAGGCCGGGACAGGTGAACTGGATGTAGGTTTAGCTTGGACAAGCTGCCCCTGTCTAACGTGGGACTGCAGCATTGCTGCCTTGCACCGGCGTGTCGTAAGGTAGACAAGGCAAACCTTGCACACTGTAGATACAAGGGCTAAATCTGTATCCTCCTGAAAAATCTGAAACGACAGTAATGAATGCTATAGTAACACACAGCTGAGCATCACGTAGCGGCTGGTGCTTCGGAACAGAAATGAAACTATTTTAGGTAAATGTTTACATTGATAAAACAAGTTATAGCCTGTTTAATGGGGGGAAAGGAAAAAAAAGGAAGAAGAAGAAAAAAAAAAAAAGGTTGACAGGTATCCAAAACCCCTTTTCTGTGGCTATCGGAGGTAGAGGATTTGCAGGCCTCTTCCTCCCCTCACTGCCTTCTTTTGTGAGGGTGAAAGTTTTTCTGAAAATCTATTTCTCTGCATTTTTATTTAGAGTGCTTACATCAATTGAAGAAATTCCTGCTATAGTGCTATTTGCTTTGTCTGTCTTTTATACTGTTTTTTTGTTCTGGTTTTTTTTTTTTTGTGTTTTTTTAAGTGGTGAAAACTGTCAGATTAAATGCACTAAAAATTAAATGGAGACTGAACGTGTTCACTTTCCAGCGATAGGAAAACTTTATACAGACTTGAAAATTTTCTTTAATTAAAATGAAAGGGTTTTGCAGTTTGTTTTCCTGCCACAGGTTGTAACTTTTTATAGAAACAAAACTTGCATCAATAATTTGATGTAAAATGCAGAATAGTATGTACCTTTCATGAAGAAAATGTAAATTTACAGTGTTCTGTGAGAATGTTACTGCTGACTTCTTTCCCAAGGTGTAGAATATTTTTTTTTTTTGATTTATGAACTCATTTTTGACTCTGATGGTTTATACAGACCAATACTACAGCTGCAACATTTTCACAAAGGTAATTAAATCTGGATTTCTGGCCCCCTGGCGTTTGGAGATTTCATTTTATTTTGTTGCTTTAAAGCTCAATGCAGACCAGTTGTTGACTGTAGGGGAAAATAAAGTTAATTGAAGTTTTGTGTTAAGGGTGTCGCGTCAGTTTTGTTGTGACTAACTTGACTGATAACATGTTGCGTTTAGGCCTAGTGATAAATTCAGTCATTCAGACTCCATGATGCAGATCTGCTGACCTCAGGAAGTTGCTGTAATGAAGCCAGAGCAGCTACTTCCTCTCCTTCCAGCTGAAATGCAAGCAGCAGAAGGTAGGGCCTCTACTGCGGTGCAGTTAATTACGGTGGCCGCAGCATTTTCAGGGAACAGCAGCCCTTTTTCCCAAACACACATGTTGCAGTGAATCCTCCCAGCAGCTGGAGCAGCACCACTCTGTGACACACGATTCGTATTATCTTGCTGCTTCCAAGCAAATCTGCATCCTCCCCCCTCGCCGTTAGTCAGCAATGAGCAATCGAACAGTTGGAAGAACATCTGAAAGTCAGCAGAACAAATGCTGCTGCTTAGTCTCTGATTTGGCAATAACTCTGCCTTGGTTTAAAAATGGAAATAAAAGGGTGCCCTCGCATTTTCAGGTACCCTTGTACTGCTGTCAGATTGTTTTCCATCCTAACTGCTAGGGTTCTCTTCAACAGAGCAGAAAGAAGTGAATCCTGTCAACTTTTGTAACTTTAAAAAAGAAAAATAAGCGAACTACTGCCATCTTAGGTACCTTTAGGCCCAGGCTGTCTATCACTTACCTGAGCTTGCTTAAATCTAATTTGACTTCTGCTAATCTTCTGCATTTAAATGAAAAGTTGGAGTCATTAAGGCAGCCACGTAGAAAAAACAAAGAAGTCACAAAGAAGTGGTGGCAGGCATTCTCTCGCCTTCCCTGGTTCCACCAGAACCTGGTTACTCAGCAAAACTAACTTTGATCTTTTCTCTCTGAGAACTGAACTACAGCTGTATCAGCAAAGAAAACGCTGCATCAAAACATCTGGCCTCATTACCAAACCTGCCTTCCATACCACTTTATTTCCTTAGCTACAGCCTTTCTTTTGTTGTTCTACTAGGTCAAATTTTGAAGATTTCAAAGCATAACTGCCACAAAACGGTAAAATCTAAAGGGGGAAAAAGCAATTAAGCGAAGCTTTGGCCTTCTGTTGCTTGGGAACTACAACTGCAGGTGTCTAGAAGGGGCTACTGCTGACCTGCCGTATCACTCGGTCACTACCAGGGGAAGGGGGGAGGGCAGGCAGTACTGCTGGTAAGCCCAGTAGTAGTACTGGGACTTGTGGAAGTAATTCTGCAACAGAGGGGGTAAAAAGTCAGTTGTTAAATATCTTGAGAGATTTACTCTTCAAAAAAGCCATTTAGATGCTTTGACTCGGCCCTTTGTACGTACCAATCCCACTATGAGTAAAAACCGAAAATAAATCAGGTTTGGCTACGACTAGAACTGTCAATAATGTCTTCAACCCCGATGCACGCACTGCTCCCCAGACGTGGCCCTAAGCAATGCAACGGAGGGCAAGAACATGACTGGGTAGCGTTTCCCATCCTATTTCCAGCCAGTGTTGTTTTCTGGGTTTCATAAAAACAAAATGTTCTGGCAGGATGGTTTCCAAGACTGAATTAACGTTTAAAATAAACCAGAGCTGCATTATCTAACACTTGAAAAAATGTAAACCAGGATCCGTGAAGCCTCTAAGCATGTTTTCTGTCCCTCTGCAAGTGACCAATGCTGCAATAATTGAGTTGTATTTTAAGAGGCACCTAATCGAGAATCTGTGCTAATGACAAAATTTAACTGAAATACTATTTTTAGAATCGGGGGAATGCCTTATCCTATTTCCTCTCTATTGGTCGGAATAAGGCATGCGCTCCCTAGCCTCTCCCAAAGCTGGGATGCTGCCCAGCCCTCTTTGCCTGCGGAGTGTTGGCCAATTGAAACAAAAACTTACCTAGAAGGTGCCTGGCGGAACGAACAGGGCGGAAAAACCCCACAACAAACCAGGATTCAGCTGACAGGTCACTTCTCAGAACCACGCAAACAGCTGTTGTGCACCGCTCCCGGACATCAGCGTAACGGGTACCCGTTAACTCATGCTTCAATGGAAAGAGAAAGGGCATCCCACTACTAAATGAAACAAATCTTTTATTCATGAGCATTGTCGTTTTAAATTCACAAATTATGAAAGGAAGGCAAATCAGAAGAGACTGCCGGAGCATCTTTTAAATGATAAAGGTATAAATTTTCTTTCTGAACATTTCTAATTTAAGAAAGAAAAAGGTTGCATAGGCTTTCTACAGGTGTGCCCAAAAAAAAAAAAAAAATCTGAAGTACACGGAAGGTTTTACATTACAATGGGGAGTGTACATCGGCTACTTGGAAAGGAAAAGATTCACTTGCAAGTCCAAGACAGCTATCGGAACAACCTACAGAATAAGGCTTATGAATATTTACTTTTCAGTCCTGCAAAATATACTGAACACATAACTATTAGAAAAACAAAATGACAGTAGTGAATCTTGTCCTGGAATCTCTCGCTGATGGGATCTTTTCAGAAAGGACTATTTTCATGTTTGCCTCTCCCAAGTTACTTTGGGAAAGAAACAGTGGTAATGGCATCAGGGGATTCTTCACAGCATCAGAACAAAACGAAACATGTATCGGAGCACAAGTGGAATGTTCTCGGCATGCAGAAACAACCAACCATGCAGACAGAAAAAATCTTCAATAAATTACGAGCATAAAATGACTTCAATTTCTCCTTAAAAGAACAGCTACAGCAGCTTTGTAGCCTCGACAGTCACACCATCAAAGCTGAAAGGGGTCTACTCTTTCAGGAGCGCAGGCCTGCACGCCTGACAGGTTTCCGATGGCTCTTTTCAGTGAGGATGTGGCTCGTTCTTTGGTGCATGAAAGTCAAGAGTTCTGGGAGGATCTTCCACGTGTTTAGTTCCGCATTTTGGATTGTTCTTTGTGACGATATTACGAACTGTATGAATACTTCTAGTTACTTATCAGACTAACCTCTAGAACAAGAGTGGATCCATTATAAAGTTAATTCTTGCAGGTGATAAAGTATGAGTTTTCCTGATAATACTCGGTAGTACTTCAGTGATTACTATGACAGCATCATTTTGGTTTTGTTACAGAAAAACATCAACTATTACTAAAAATAGGATTTTTTTTCCTTTTTTAAAAAAAAAAGAAGTGTCAGTTACAAAACCAAGCTCATACAGTCCCATTTTTTTTTTTTTTAAATAGGATTTAAATCATTTATAACATGAATCTAATGTGCAAAAAAAGTACATACGAGTGGACAAAATAGCATTTAGGAGAAGAGCCGCACCTTCATTAAATAAGGATCTGAAGTTCAAACATAAAACTCTTAAATATTATGTCTAAATGAACAACTAATGACGTGTTTCCTTGTGTACACACCTCTGTTCAGCCTTTTGCGTCGCTCAAGAGATTTTAACATCTACCAAAAAAAAAAAAAAAAATTATAAAATGCAGGACACACAAGAACAGAGATAAGCAGTGCTTTGACCTAAATATATTTGTGTAATATAAAGCGTAAGCTATTGTATTAAGAAAGCAGACAAAAGGCACAAAATTAATCAGTACTACAGAAAGGTAGGCATCCATGCTACTACTGTGTGTTAGAAATATAGTGGTTTCTTTACGGGGCACTGTAAAAAGCAGCACGGAGCCAAAGTCAGCTCATTTTACACGTGCCTTTTGTTGCCGCTTCTCTCAGAAACATCTTCACTTTCAACAAATAAACTAAAAAGCAATGAAGCTTTAACAGACCTTTAGAATCCACTTTCTCAGTGTCACAGTGGTTACCTTACAAAGTGGGATCGAACTACAGGACTGTTTCTTTTTTTTTTTTTTTTCACTTTACAAAACAAATTATATCCCATTCCATTTGTTTCATTAATAAAGTTTTTGCCTCAGTGTAATAATTTACTAAATTCTTACTTTTACATCGGAATATCATTCATCTGAGAGGGCTAGTTATATCATCTCTACTCATCCAAGTATTTCATCCAGAAGCAATCAACTGGGTCAAAAGCAAAAGGAATCAAAACACAGGTCTGCTCGGAGCCTGAACGCGGAATTCTGTCTCATTTCCCGGAGCAGCATACCATACCCACCCCGGCCGGTGGGGCCGGCTGACGCCCAGCACAGCAGGACCAGACCCCTACCCAGCCTCACCCCGCCCCCAACGCACAGCCCGGCATTGCCATGTCAACTCATCAGCGGTGGTTTAACTTAAACGGCGAGGCTGTGAGCGGGGGCGCCTCGGGCACAGCCCCGTGGCGAGCTAGGCCTCCCTTCCCTGGGGGTGGAAACCTCAGGCAAGAGTAAGCTGGACACCACGGCTACCTCTGCCAGAAGGGATTTGGCAGAACGCGTAGCCCAAAAGCATTGGCGTGACATTACACGGCACGATCAAAATTGCCAGAGCAGCTGGCTCACTGGTGGCCACGGATCTGCTGAACAGCTGGAAGTATGAAAAAGCAAAAAAGTGAGGACACGACGCATTAGTGCGAACAACGTTCTTGAGAAGGTATTGCTACTTCTTAGAAGATGGCAGAAGGTTGATACTCGTAAGTGACGGGAAACATGCTCTTAAATCGGCATCCCGAAGAGCGAGCGCGCTGTCGGTGTATCATTCTTATGTCAAAGTGAAGTTGCTCAATGACTGTTTAGACAGAATGACTGCCATTAAGTGACACGTCAAGTCTTAAGTGCAAAATATTTTTGGCAAAAGTGAAAAATAGAAAAACCTTAACCAGTACTAATAAAAAAGTATTTTCTTAAATACTAGCATAGGGCCTGATCCTGCAAGCACACAACTCGGGGAACCCTAGCTGAGTCCAGCCAGAGCTCTATGCCCTAACTCTCAGAGGAAAAGGTCTTTAAATCACTATTAGTGTTTATACTTGTTTACATGTAGTGTAAATAATACACACACAAACACATACACGCGGTGTGTATATATGTGTGTATATATGGACGCGTGCGCGTGTGTTTGTGTATCCGTACACACAAAATGGCTCCCGAATAAACTTGAGCTTGTGGTTATTTTGAGATGTATCTTTCACAGTATATAGCTTCTCGTTTGTGTCTCCCGATAATAGGACCTATTCAATGACATCTTGAAGTTATATACTGTATCATTTTAATGCCTTTAAGGTAAAGTTATGAGGCAGCTGCTCTATCTCGTCAATGGGTCTTCCAGAGAGGATTCAAGTATAGCCAACCATCGCCCTGCAAGAAAATTAGGAAGAGTTTACAAACAAGACTGATATATACTGGACCTGTGTATGTCAACATAAAAGCTAGAATAATACCAATCAACACAAGAAACCATCCCTGTCACCTGAAAATCCTGTGCGTAATGAATTTACAGGTAATCTGGGCAGGAGGGAAAAAATTACAAGGGAGAAGAGAAGCAACGGGAAGATGCAAGAGATGAACTGCTGGTTTAAATAGCTGCGCGTACTGGCTAACTTAACGCAGTCACGTAACGATTCCCTCAGGAAGTCTTATTTCCCTTCCCCCTTTCTTCTAAGAAAGGGCAAAGATGAACTTAGTAAATCTGTTTCATTTCAAGCAGATGAAACCCAAGACTGTGTTTAAGATGTTCCTGCTTACTTATGTTGGACAAATATCCCTAGATCTTTAGTATGCTGAGATCAAGATTAGTAGGGGATGTGAGGAGGCAAGTACACAGCATTTGTAAATTAAGGTGTGGGTTTCAAGATAAACAAGCATAGGCTTTAGGTGCCTAACAATTAGGCACCAAAAATTCAGGTTAAAATAAATCTAACTGAAGGAAAGTGAACAAGTTTACAAAATGGAACAATCCATTGCCCTTCTTTAAACTCTGGCAAAAATAAAATTTAAAAAATAAATAAATCATTGTTCTATAACACCGCTAGCCCACTGTAGAAACCACAGACAGGGACCCCCCATTTGCACGAAGATGCTACTGGGTCTTGAATGAACGTACCTCTTTGGCAAAATATTTTGGTTTCCACGGTGTTGTAAGAGCCACACGTTGCCTCTCCTCTGCTCGCTGCCTCTCTTCGAGTCGGTGCTTGTGTTCTGTTGCTGCATCAATATTACCTTCTTTCAGAGAATTGGTGACGTGTTGCCAAAGGTGCCTGCGTGATGGAGAGGGAGCACAAGCGACGGAGTGAGAACGCTTTGGCCACAGCTGGCCACCCGGCCGGACAACAGCACGGGGCAAGGCAGACGGATGCCGTGTTCTCCATGGCGTTTCTGCAAGACCATCACTGCTTGCGAACCATCACTTTACTAGGATATTCATCACATTTGTGGACCAGTTTTTCAGATTTGCTCACCTCCCAGTATTTTTCCATGCAAGTTAACTTTCATAGAATCATGGAATGGTTTGGGTTGGAAGGGACCTGGAAGACCATCTAGTTCCAACCCTCCTGCCATGGGTAGGGACACCTCCCACCAGACCAGGCTGCTCAGAGCCCCGTCCAACCTGACCTTGAACACTGCCAGGGATGGGGCAGCCACAGATTCTCTTGGCAGCCTGTGCCAGTGCCTCACCCCCCTCATTGCAAAGAATTTCTTCCTCATGTCTAAATCTATCCCCTTCCAGTTTAAAGCCATTCCCCCTCATCCTATCACTGCATGCCTTTCTAAAAAGCCCCTCCCCAGCTTTCCTGTAGACCCCCTTCAGGTAATGGAAGGGGTCACTATAAGGTCCCCTCAGAGCCTTCTCTTCTCCAGGCTGAACAGCCCCAACTCTCTCAGCCTGTTTCTCAATAGCTGCTGCCCATGTTCCTGACTTTTCACAACCTGAGCTTTTTTCTCAAAGCAGCTGGATTTTTTTAATCATTTCCTGTTCATGTTCTTTATTACTGATCCAACCCTGCATTTATTTGCAGTTACATTTTTGAACTATGAGGGAATGTTAGCCGAAAGCCGAGTGCAGTAGATCGGCACGCTGCCTGCTCCCACCAGGTTACTAACAGAGCAGCTGACTCCAGGGAGCCCTTCTAAGTCTACGCTCTATACTCCCAGTTAAGGATAATTATCAGTATATAACCAAACTTGTTTTACACGTGACTGACCACATTCAGATGCGGTGCCTTCTCACACTGTCTTAGCCTAGCAGCACCTTCACCCAGAAAATACTGAGAAGAAACCGATTGCAGCTTTCACGTATTTCCAGGGAAGTTTAAATGAGTTTCTGATTACAATCTGATAAACTGCATATCCTGCAGAAACACTGGATAGTTGTAATGTGCTTACTCGTATCCAAAAAATACAACAAATACACTGCAGAGCTACTGGTTTCCCTATTTACTCCAACCTTTCTGTTCCTAAATTACAGGGGAAAAATGAGTTTGTGATAAACAAGCAAGTCTAAAAAGTAGAAGAATGACATCTGACACCACACAATGACTCAAGAAGCACCTTTCTACAATAAAGGGAACATATTTGCAGCTAATAAAATGAAGCTTAACTCATGTTTTTAAACCCTCCAATAAAATGTTCCTAAATTCAATAAAAATATTGATTTTTCTCAAGGTAAGTGATTGACGGTGAATACCAAAACAATTTTTTTTTCTAAGGTACCTAGTCAGAGTTAGGCATGTGATGTGGGTGCCGAGACGTATTCAACCCACGTATTCATGTGTGTATTTATATCTCACATTGCATCACATTTTACATACTTCTATTTATATATAAGATATATAAAACATGAAATTCCAGTGTAAACGATAAGATGCAATATTACTTGCAACAAACCTACATGACTACTGTGTTCAATCAAAGTTAGTGGAAACACTGCATTACCATTTTCCAAATGCTCATTAAAACACACACAAGCATTTGCCACCTCTAAAAAATTGATGTATATGTCACTGCGATGTAATTTATGTTCCAAGGAACCAATACACAGCTTCAGCTCTTTGTGCCTAGATTAATGTGCCGGAGGAAGAGCACCAAGTGAACCACACCGTATATAACTGCGGTTTGCTTCCCTGTTCCGTTCCCACCTGAGGTTCAGAAGCACAACACTAACACCTCTGCCCTCACCTCGACTCCAGCGGGCCTTGTTTTGCTATCGGCCTAATCTTTTTCCTGATCACGGGCAGTTTAGTAGTGTCAATCACTTTGGTTTCTCCGTTGCTGTAAGTAAATTCCAGCATACCGTTCCATTCTCCCTGTGCCTTGCATACAATGGTGTTAGTGGGATTGTGTTTCACTTCGGCGGTAACCCTAATTCAAAAGGGGAGAAGAAAAGATCACAGAAATAACTGGTACCATTTATTATCAGCGTATGAAAGCACTACCACTGCTAAGGCTACAAGCAGCTTTCTACATCTATAAAGTAATTTTTCAAGGAAGGCAGTGACACTGTCTCCAAAAGGAAAGACTCTGCTAACACAGCAATAGCTTTTGGATGACATTCTCCCAGAGCACAGCAGTAACCCAACTTAAAACCCTGATACTCAGCCTAACCCAGAACTGTTTACCTCAGCAGCCTGACAAACCACCCCTGACATTCAGGTGACATTTTCAGTACACGTTATTTTCACACCTGAACATAATGCTGTCAGATACCTATGCCAAAGACTTCTGCTGCCTTCACTTTCTTCTTTAGCTCTGCAACTTCTCAGCTGCTGAGAGGCAGTGATTAAAGATACCGCAGTGGTCCAAGAACTGCTCTGAGAGTGACCAAGAGATAGGTAGGACTGGAAAACTGAAATGCAGGGACAAGTTTTGTGTGTCTCTCTCTACAAACATGCACACATGCTTTAGCAAGCCATGTCAAGTAATCTGTAAACTCTATTAAGCTTTTCAATTATTAAACTATACAACCTTCCCCAATTTTCACTCACCCTGATGGCACCAATTATTAATCTACACCTTTTAGAAAAAACCCTGTCCAAAGAGCCCACGTTGACATTTGCCTGAACACAACATTGACATGGTTGACACACATATGGAAGAATAATTAGACCAACTGAAACAAAACAGAGGTAACTATGCAAAAGCACACAGGCAACACAGCCTCGTCACGGGCACTGCTACTGTCCACGGCAGAACGTTAATGATAGCGTCATCGACTTGGGCATGGAGGCAGGACAGGAAGCTATCTTGCACAGTGCCTCTCCACACCTTTAAGAAAGGGGAACCAAAGACAGATAAATAGTATTTTCATCATCTGGAATTTCAGTGCAGATGTGGGAGTCCCCAGTAGTGAGCCACCGCTGTGGGCAGTGTCATTTTCCCTTCTCTCCTCCTTATGGGATCTCCACCTGGAACATCAGTTCATTTACCAGACTCACACAGAAGCAGCAGCAGAAATATTGCCTTTTCTGAGTACATTTTTCTGATTCTGCGCTTACAGTCATTTTTACAAGCAACAGAGCCTGGAAGAATACATTCACTTTAGTTTAATGAGAGAAATATATCCAATTCAGTTAAACAATATAAAATGTATAACTACAGTAAACTGTGCTCTAAGGCTGTAAGTCATCTCAGGCACTAATAGGAATAGAAATTCAGATATCTGTCTATAAAATACTCCAACAAAAGAACCAAACAAATGCCGAAGCATCTTCCCATTGAAATTCGGTAGCAGATAAAGAAGAATAAGACAGTAATTCCCATACCTGTGGACCTTCCCTCCATAGAACGGCTTGGTGTGGAACGTGACCGTAGCAGAATAGCCCGTTCTGGCACAACTGATGTTGACTTTCCCCCCAAGCTCCACCCATGGGATGGTAAGTATCGAGCGAGCATAGGCACTAGGCAGGGTAAAAACATACTCTTCTTCATGTTCCATCAAGTAGAGAACACCTATGTAGGAAGAAGGTTGAAAGTGAAATGATAAAAGTTCACTGATAAGACCTGAGAGTCACTGACCAATTACTGTCATCAAAATGCGCTTCCACAGAGAACACAACGTGGAACTCGCCTTGAAGGAGGGTACTGCCCGCTAAGGAAAAAAGCCTGTCCTCTGGAACACATTTCTTCAAGCAAGCATTTGAATGTGCACCATGGGGACCTTCACGGTGCCAAACAGCTTATCAGAAAATCTGACTGGATTACTTATTTTGTGTTATTGACAAGCAATAAACTGCTAAAGCTGGGAAAAAAACCACACATTTGTTTGGAAAAAGCTATATTGAATATTCAGTTGCTCACTCAGTGTCATATTATAATCTTTCTCCAGAGAAAGTGTGGGTTTGGCCAAAGGGCTCTTCAGTTCTCCATTCAATCAGGCATGACCAGGTCCTCTCCACTAATTTCTTACTGATGCATTTGTTGGTGGGAGCTCTCTCCAGGTCTGCCAGGGTGCAACTAGGAAACATGCTGAAGAAAGCCATCTAGAAACGTCCTAGAAGTCTGCTCCTTCATTTCCAAATGCATGGTTTCCCACACAGCGTTTGCAGAAGTCTTGCATAATCAATGAGGGGCCGCTGCTCTATTGCCACCAAGACCCCAGACTCACAAAACGGCAGGGTGGGAAGGGACCTCTGGAGATCATCCAGTCCAACCCCCTGCCTGAGCAGGGTCACCTACAGCAGGTTGCACAGGGCCGTGTCCAGGTGGGTTTTGAGCATCTCCAGCGCAGGAGACCCCCCAGCCTCTCTGGGCAGCCTGTGCCAGGGCTCTGTCACCTCACAGTAAAGAAGTTTTTTCTTAATTCTATCTCATTCTGCAAAGGTTCCTCCACCCTCAGCATTACGGGGCTGTAACTAACAACAACAACATGAAGCAGCAGTAATTTTTCAAGATTATTTGGAACTACAAAGAAAGTTACACGTCTGATCAGATCTTAACTTCCCCTGGGGTTAATGTTACAGCTCGAGCCTCACCACAGCTGTAGTTTGGTCTTCAGGGTGACAAAGAACAGATGTAAGACCTGGTAATGAGCACCTTAAACCTCATACACAGAATTAGACCATGGCAAATATCTGTAGTATATTTTTGATGAGAGTTTTAGACTCTTTTATGTCCCATTTAATAACTGCCTAAAGGCAAAAATTACAGCTTTGAAAATAGTTTTTCACAATAGGGATTGAAAATAACCCATCACAGGAAGCACTAGGACCCAGACCAGAAATATCGGGGGGGTGGGGGGGTGGATAAGGAAAATGATCCTGAGAGAGTAATAGTATCTGTTTAGAAACAAGAGGAGCTTGAGGCAATCTGTCTTCACCCTGGGGCAGACAGGGAAAGAACACATTGGTAGTGGTATTGATTAGTTTGTCTATCTGTTTAAGAGAATTACAACACTAATCAAAGTGATCTGACAGGTACTGATGAAAAAGGACTATTAGGATCAAGGCACTACTACTGCCAACTTAAAAATACGCCCTTAACTGTATGAAAACACAAACCTACACAACATTCAGAATTTAAAAGCACAGAGCTCTAACAGAATCATCGTCTTAAATACCATCTCCAATTAATAGAATTGAACGCAGGCACAGAAAGCTCTGCAGCTTGTCACTTCTGCCTTCTGAAGCCGTTCCACAGGAAAACATCTTTTGCAAACTGCAATAGTTTCATGCGGTTGTGCTGAGGACTTCTGCAACCTCAGCCTGCCAGCAACGACACAGCCAGTGTTTCTACTCCAGCAAGTTCAACGCAAATGAGATGGACAATGCAAAAGCACCAACACAGAACAGCAATGTCTTAAAAGGACCTTCAATCATTTTGCCTCGGCAAGTCACGAGTTCCTCGTGTCACGTGCTGAACCCTCACCGGCAGGGAACAGCCGGGACACAGCGGGAACACGCGCACACATTCTGCCTCAGGCTTCCCCGGCTCCATACCTGCAGGTAAAACCACGCTGAACACATTGCAGGAAGGCTCGACTACACAACTCACCACAGCCAGAAAGAACTTCTCCTCAAAAAAGTTGACTCTGCTTATCAAACTCATTAAATGGATGCTATAACCACATTAAATTAACAAAGAACAATCAAGAAGCCTTTTAACTAGATGATGCTATTCAAAAAGGATCGAAGCAAGCTAACGGGTACTGATCCAATGCACAGAAAGGAAACCTAACGCTTGGGCTTTTCCCACCTAGAGAACTACAACAGGTTTTAGACCCAAGCCCATCAGCTTGCCTTTCTCCGCCTCTTCCCATATGTTCTCCACCTTCTTCATTACAGCCACAGGCAACAGACGTGTAGCAGCCACCAGCTGTGGGAGGTGGCCTGCGGTGCTACCCATGAGGTCACCTTTCCCTGGTCATAGAATCATAGAATGTTTTGGGTTG